>WNGS01161601.1:31319-45876 GCA_020271785.1 Procambarus virginalis | reverse complement strand
CACAGTGTTCAAGAGAGAACTGGATAAGCACCTCCAAAGGATACCTGATCAACCAGGCTGTGACTCATACGTCAGGCTGCGAGCAGCCGCGTCAAGCAGCCTGGTTGATCAGTCCAGCAACCAGGAGGCCTGGTCGACGACCGGGCCGCGGGACGCTAAGCCCCGTAAGCACTTCAAGGTAACCTCAAGGTAGGTAGGCATCGGACTGCCGCATTCTCCAAGCGAGAGAGAACGTGTCTCGGTTGTATAATATATTTATTTTATTACTAGAGCTCTGTAAGATTAGAATTTCAACCGGTTAATATTAACCTCAGTAAGCTTCTCTCAATCCTCATTGGGTACTATCTCAAATATTCTTACAATGTTAGTATATTAGGATGAAGCAATTAGTATATTGTGAAATTATTATATAGTTTATATAATATATTGTATAAATATACTGTATACTGTATATTACAGTAGATCTCGGCAGATCTACTGTGGCACGTGAGAGAGTACCCCACCTGTTCCAACATGCCGAGTACAGGGGCCAGATTCACGAAAGCACTTACGCAAACACTTACGAACCTGTACATCTTTTCTCAATCTTTGGCGGCTTTGTTTCCAATTATTAAACAGTTAATGAGCTCCGAAGCACCAGGAGGCTGTTTATAACAATAACAACAGTTGAATGAGAAGTTTTCATGCTTGTAAACTGTTTAATAAATGTAACCAAAGCCGTCAAAGATTAAGGAAAGATGTACATGTTCGTAAGTGCTTGCGTAACTGCTTTCGTGAATCTGGCCCCAGGACGCAGTGACCACGAGGTCCACACTCATGCATGACCCGCCTGTTGTCCACTCCCGTGTCCGTGCTGGTTAGGAGGGAAAACATCTGACAACAGTAGTAGACAACAGGCTAAGCTCAAGTTTTCTTACAATTAACCAATAGTAATTTAGAATACTAACCAATTCATTTAAATATTATCCTTATCCATTAAGTTGTTCAGCATTATTAAACCAGCACAAAAAAAGTTTGTTTGTATAGATCAGGAATTAAACATAAGCATACAGTCCTCTTACTCATAATAAATCTAAATTTAAATAAACACCTGATAGGAAATTCCCCGCATGATGGATTAAATGTCCGCGTGACAGTAATTAATGTATTACTCACTGATTGTTTAATTGCCTTTGTGGCAGAGTAATTACTGTGGATAATTACTGTTTTGATTGACTGACTGAGTAACAGATAGTAATTAACATAAATTACCTTTGATTGATAACTGTCTGGGGGACAGTAATTAATTAACATAATTGAAGTAATTATTTTGATTTGATAATTGTAAACAATTGTTCTTGTCTGTGTGATAGAACTATAACGTAATTGTTTTAATTGATTGCCGTCCACAGAGACGTGTGTTAATGTAATTAACTTGAGTTACATAAGACTGTCTCAAAAACAAGTCTTGCTTTGTTTTTATTGATTAGATTGTTCAAATTGTTTTGCTGCAATTACTTTGGATTGCATATCTTGAGGGCAAGTAAGTAATTATCAATAGAAGGCACCAAACCGGGAAGGCTATGTAGCACCATCAAATGTGCGGGATAATCAGAGGGCGATAAATATCACCAAGGATGCCAATACGAGAATAAAAACGTTTAAGGTGAATGATATCAAAAGTATCCGAATCACCAAGAATTCTATCAAGGGACAAAGGACCGCTGGGAACGGTCGGGAAGCAAGACACACGCTCGTCCCGGAAGTCAGGACATTGAACAAGGATATGCACGACCGTAAGAGGGACAATGCAGTTTTGGACAATAAGAAGCAGGGCAGCGCTCCATTAAGGGGCCGGTGACGGAGGAGACTTTTCCAAATATGAAATATAGTGAACATTTTAAACAAATCTCCTGTTATTTGGCATCAGGGTCGTGAAAAATTTCCCAATATGTTAAGAATAGATTTTTTACGATTTTTTTTTAATAAATCCGTGCACGACGGGGCGGCAACTGTATTGATAATAACAATAATGTCTCCTATTTACTGGCAATCAGAGATAAAGAGATGCCAGCACCTGTGTGACGCACAAAGAAGACAAGCAGTAGTAGTAAGGAGGGTCTACAAAGTTGATATGCAGCAGGTGCCACCTGGAGGGCCAGATTTCACACATAATAATGATCTAGCATGTTATTTATATATATCATGCAATTGACGATCACGAAACACTGATCATTTGTATGCGGAAAATCCACAAAGAATGGGAGAGGAAGATGAACGTTTCGGCTGTTCAAGCCGTTGTCAACACCAGACTGACTAGGAGAAACAAAGGGAGGGTGCAGGTCAACAGCTGAATCCGACCACATATTCCAAGGTAAAGAATTACCCAGAAGCAGGTACAGATCAGCTTAGAATAAAAGGATTTAGTGGTCGGAGCATAAGGATGAAAGATTAAAAAAAAGCCTCACTGAATACACAATATATGAATATAATATGGAAACATAGTAACCATTTCAGAGTTTTTCTTAACTGTTGTGCAATATTGTAACTTAAAAATGGATTAAGTTTGTACATACCAGTACTAACATTGATAAGATTTGGACACTGATTAAGGCAGACTCAATCAAATTTCGTTCCACGGAACCACCGCAATTGGTAATGCTTTTTTGCTCCTTCCCACTTAATAGTGTGATCACACAAACTCGTGTGTAGCTACAATGCACTAGACGTTGGGGCAGTTCTAATACTATATGCATGCTGGGACAACCGCAATTGAAAAGACTTTCCTGTTTGTCCAAGGTATACAGAATCACAATCATTGCATAGAATCGAATACACTCAACCTGCTGTAAATAGGGAATTTTGTATTAAATTGGACTTGATCGTACTATTAGTGAACACCATATTGATATTAAATTTCTTAAAAACCGGGGAAAGTTTTTCAAGTCCACTCGCATAAGGTCAAGTCCACCAATGAGTTTCTTATTTCTGGTTTCGTTTTGGGGACATGACTATAAAACGAACGGTTAGCTTGTCCGAACGAGCAATGCAAAAACATTTTAGGGTATTGTAAACTCTTCCCAATTTCAAATATTTTAACTATCTCTTCATCAAAAAACTCTGGGCTGCATACCCTCAAAGCTCGAAGAAGCATTCCTGAAAATACTGTCTGTTTAACTTTACTATGATGATTCGAATAAAAATGAACATACGACCCCACGTTGGTAGGTTTCCTATACACATTAAATTTGAACTTTCTATTGACTCTATGAATCATAATGTCCAAAAACGGAAGAGTACCATTCTCCTCATTCTCACATGTGAATTTTATTGAAGGTACCAAAGAATTAAGTTCATTAAGAAAAACTATATGGTCTTGGTCACACGGCCATAAGCACAAAATATCATCAACATACCTAAACAAAACTACATTAGTAGGGATAATCCTGGATAAGATTTTTGTTTCAAAGAACTGCATATACAAATTGCTCAAAACTGGGGAAAAGGTTATTGCACATCACCTTTCCAAATGTTTGTTTGAATATTTTTTCCATTAAAACTAAAATAATTGTCTTTTATACACAATTTGATAAGTTCCAACAATTTATTGGTCTGCAAGCTCAAATTATATTTGGGCAGTTCTTCAGGCAGGAATTCTAACAAATCATCAACAGGTACTTTAGTGAATAAAACAGTCACATCAAAACTTACTACTGTAGTTTAAAATCAAAATTTAAATTCAGTGTGGATAGCTTATTAACTAAGTCCACAGTGTTTGTTAAGTGTGAGTTGGAAATAGTACCAACTATAGGGGACAAAATTTTGATCAACCACTTAGAGAGTTTATGGGAGTGGCGCTCTAGCTGCCGTGAGGTGAAGACGTATCGCCTGGCCTTTCTGGTAGTTTGGGGTGTTTGCCGTTTTCGTCGGCAGGGGGTGTGGGTGTCTCTACCCTCCCTGCTGTTCCTGGCTGGAGTAGACGTGGCGCTTTTGACATGGGTGGCCACCTTTTCCCCTGTTGTGAGGGTAAACTCCGTGGGTTTGGAGTTTACGGGGCGTGCAGGTTATCCTGTTGTGGAGGTGGTCATGTGTGACATGCTCCATATTCTGGTTGTGGAAATCTACGGAGTTGAGCTAGTAACTGCGCACCGTGTGGTTATCAAGTTTGTGGGGGAAACGGCGTACCGTGACTTTCTCCAGCAGTATGAGGGGCGTACCCTGCAGCTGCCGAATGGCACCGAATCTGTGTCTATATCGGATCGCAGCGGTGCTATGACGTATGTGAGTGTCCATGGGGCCCCCCATGGAGTTTCCCAAGACGCTCCTCCGGTGCTTCTTCCAGCGGTTTGGCACCGTCGTCAGTGTGTGGATGCACTCGTTGTCCTCTGGCAAGTATGCAGGAGTGAAGACCAATATTCGAACCCTAGAGATGCGCCTGCGGTCAGACATTCCGTCCTCTGTCTGGCTTTCAGGGTATTACGAACGGGTGTACTATGCACGGCAACCGCGGACGTGTTTTCATTGTGGCCTGTTGGGCCATCAAGCTGCCGGGTGCACTGAGGATGCGGTTGCTCCAGTGAACATGTTCAAAGAAGAGGATTTCCCGCTGCTCCCTCTGGAGGAGGACTCGGGGGGTGAGGAGGTGAGTGTTCCGTTTGATGCTGCGTCTTCCCCTGCTCCACCTGCATCGCCTGTCCTTTCTTCGGTTGTTGAGGACCCTCCTCTGGGTATTGCCGTGCCGTCGGATGTTCTTTCTGTTCCCGTCGCTGTCCCCGCTGCTCCCGATGACCTGGGCGATCTCTGTGCGTCGTCGGCGCTCTCCTCTTCCTCGACCTCTGCTCCTGTGCCTGGCCTCGCGCCTTCGCCTGGTGTTTCGTCTGTGATGGGTGCTGGGGTGGCGGTGCTGCCGCCTGCTGTGTGTGGTCCGGTTCCACCTGTGGTTGAGGCTGCTACTGTTTTACATCGGCCGGCAGTTCGTCCGGCTGCTAGTGCACGTGTTTCTGGGTCTGCATCCGACTCGGACGATGTCCGCCCGGAGCCCAAGCGTTCCCGGCTGTCGTCTTCTGCCAGGGCTGATGTGGGTGACTTCAGTGACTGTGGATCTTCAGGAGTTGAGGTAAATCCGGCTGTGTCGGTGTCTACGGAGTTGTGGTGGCGGAGGTCCATGTGTTTCTCCTAGTCAGTCTGGTGTTGACAACGGCTTTGAACAGCCGAAACGTTCATCTTCCTCTCCCATTTCTTTGTGGATTTTCCACTTATATATAATATAAATACATTGCCAATTGCAATATTTCTTGTGTCCCTTTGTACGAAAAGCTGACACCACTTTTTTTTTAGTGTGCGTTTTTTTTTTCTTCTCTCCTTTGTTTCTATGCGGATTTTGTTGTGACTTGTACATCTTGGAGAATGCACACCCGACACTGAGCATGTGAAGTTGAACGAATTGGTCAGAATGTTAATCTGCCACAGGCGGCAGAAATTGTGACTTTTATTTTTTTTGATCGATTTATTTACAGAGTTCAAACTCTATTCTCTTTGTCCTATTCAGGTTGTATTGATGAATGAGGAACAGATGAGGCCTTATCATTAATATATTGGCAATAAAGTTACTGCAATATATATGTTTGTTATAAGAACTTAAGAATGAATGTAACTGCAGAAGGCCTATTGGCCCATAAGAGGCAGCTCCTATTTATATCCATCCAATCTCATTCATATACATATATATGTCTAACCTACTGTTAGACAGTTTAAGGGGCCCCCAGTGTCTGTTTTACAGTTATCACTACGTATCCTTATATTTTGTTTTTGGGGGTTATTTTTTCTTGACTTCATTTAAAAAATATTGCCTACAACTTTCATATATTCAAATATGAATGCCAAGCAATCTTAATTAAACTTTATCGAGAACTTTTAACTTAATTTTTCTCTGTAAACAGAATTTCAAATTTGACACTCAAAAATTCAGTTTCTGACCGATTCTCACCATTTTTACATATTATGTGCAAGTTCTTACTTCTAAGGTGTTATTGTTGTCTTTTAGTCATAAAGCCATAACGTTTCGAGTTATAAATTGTTGGATCTAAATTTGCCACATATTTGGATGGCAACATTGGAAAAAATGTTTTACAGTAAACTGTTCTCTCAAACACTATTTTGCTACAAGAAACATGAACGTTGTTGCCATTCACAGACCATAATGATTAAAATAACAATTGGTTACATATTAATATTTTGATACCAAATTTGAAATTGTGATATTTTGTATTTAATTTTAACTTTTTTCTGTTCATGGTATGATATGATCCATTAGGAAAAGCTGGAACATTTACCATGAGTGTGTTTGAGGAAATTTCAGTGCACAGTCACCGGGTCCCTTAAGTGCCCATCAGTTAAGTGTGTATGGCCAAAACTCAACCTTGTCAGAGCCGTTTCTCACCACCAGTTACAGTGGTAGGAGGAAAGGCGCCTGACAGCTGGGTGGACAGCGCTTCGGATTCGTAGTCCTGAAGTTCCGAGTTCGATCCCCAGTGGAGGCGGAGACAAATGGGCAAAATGTTTCTTTCACCCTGATGCCCCGGTTACTTTAGTAAAATAGGTACCTGGGAGTTAGACAGCTGCTTCCTGGGGGGGGGGTGTAACAAAAAGGAGACCTGGTCGAGGACTGGGCTGCGGGGAATGCTAAGCCCCCAAAATTATCTCAAGATAACCTCAAAAGATAAGGTCATGGGGACACCTACTCTTAGAGCATGCAGTTTGTTACCAGTGACAGAAGACCAACAACCCTGCCAACAGGCAAGGATGGAGAAATGAATACGTAGGTAAGTCACGTTCCCTTACCTTGAAGTCATCCCGCCGTGCAGGTAGTGCAGCAGACTACGCTCAACGCGACGCAATTCTACTTCTTTCTTGCCTTTATCTCCTCCAGTCGCAGTTGTCTCTCTTCTTCTTCTCGCCGCAGCCGAGCTTCACGTTCCTCTCGCTGCATTTGCGCTTCTCTTTCCTCTCGTCTCAGCTGGGCTTCCAGTTGCATCTTCATTATTTCCAGTTGCAGGCTCCTCTTACTACAGCTGGACCTTCCACTGCTCCCTGTTCACTGTGAATTCTCTCCACACTGGTAGGCGCTTGGGTGGCTCTAGTCGGGACGGTTCACCTTTCAAAGGCTCTTCTTGGGACGGCTCTCCTTGAGATGGCTCCTCTCCCGTCGCCTCCTCTCGAGCTGTGAGCTGTGCCATGATCTCTATCCTTCGCTCCGCGACCTTAGTCGTCCTCAACCTAATCCCAAAGTGTTTGCACTTGTTGGAGCTGGGCCTTGGTACACTCTTCCAAAATTCTCTCGTCCCTTGTGTCAATAAATTTCTTTACTTTATCCTCCTCCATCTCTATATCATCGAGCATACACGACAGCACAGACAAGTTAGTAGGTACCAATTTCACCGTCTCAGTCCTTAGCTGGTTAGGTAACAGTACCCCTGAATTCACTGGCCACACTGTATTAGTACCCTGGCAACACTGTCTCGAAATTTTGGGCAACACTGTAGCTTGATCAACACACCTTTGGCAACACTGTAGCTTGATCCACGCTGTGGTGTCTGTGTATAGCTGAGATAGTCTTGGTAGTAAGGTTGATGTAAAGTCATTCCTGGTTACTGACTTTAATAATAATAAACGATTACATGACTATGGCTCCCAAGCTTGGCAGGCGTCCTGTGTGCTGTTTACCTTCTCTAGTGGCGTCCAGCCGCCGCACATAGAAAACGGATGGTACCATTTTCTGTGAACATGACATCCCTCCTTTTCTTTAAAAAGAATGAATACAGGATGTCTACCATGCTTGTAGCACAAAGCAAAGTTATTGACACAAAGTAAGTTATTAACATATCAAGAGATATTGCATACATTTAACATTAATTAAACACACAAAGAATTTAAACAATCTTTACCACAAAGGATTTCAATGTTAAAATACATATGCAATGTTAAACAAACATGAAAGAAACTGTAATACAAAGTTACAAAATATTGAATGAGAGATCTGCATTATTCAAACAATATTAAATTTAGTTCAGCATAACAAGTAAATACTTTGCATTACATAGGAACACAATTAATCATCATATCGTGTAGGGCGTTTAACATGACGTTTTGGACGAGAGTCCTTAAATACAAAATATCCCTCGATGAATTGTTTATCGAGTTATAACTCATTTTTTCTTTTTCTTTTGCACGACTTTGCACTTCATCATTTTCTACACTATTTGGAATCACTTTGAAATAAGCCATATTACGTGTTATACTATGATCTCTATTACTCGCTGTTACCATAGTTCCTTTTACACTAATCACTTTATATGGTTTTGTATCATACGGCATATCTAGCTTTCCCTCTTTTTTCTTTTTAACGAGAACAGTATCTCCAACCTTTATGAATTGTTCCTTTGCACGTTGATCATGAGCAATTTTCATTTTGCCCTTGGCTAGTGCATCCTTCTGAGCGAGACGTTTATCCGTTACCTTGGCTGGCATGACAGGTAGTGCGATTCTCATAGGACGTCCAAATAAAAGTTCGCCAGGCGACTTGCCCAGTGTTCCATGCGGTGTTGCACGGTAGTTCCTGAGAAAAGCATACATAGCTTGTTTCCAGGATCGTCCTTCGGCATGAGCACAGCGTACAGCTTTCATGAGAGGTTGCATGAATCTCTCTACTTCTCCATTTGCTTGAGGATGTAGTGGCATCACACGGCGGTGTTTGAATCCAATATGCTCAGCAAAGTTGACAAAGTCTTGTCCATTAAATGGCGGTCCATTGTCCGTCTTGACAACTTCAGGAATGCCAAAGTTTGAAAAGATCTTGTCGAGTTTCGGGATGACAGCCTTTGCAGATGTGGAAGTGATGATTTCTACTTCTGGATAACGTGAGTGATCATCAATGACTACCATCAAGTACTCTCCAGTTGGTAGCGGTCCACAGAAATCCATCGATACTTCCATCCATGGTGCAGCAGGTAGTGGTGAAGGTTGTAGAGGTGTTGGTCTTGAAGTATCCACTGCAGCTTGGCAAGGGACACAGGCATCATGCATGTCCTTAGCTTGACGATCAATGCCAGGAAACCACACCTTTTCTCGTAGCAGCTGTTTGGTCCTTACAAGACCTTGGTGTCCTTGATGTGCAAGCTTCAGAGCACGTTGCTGGAGAACAGCTGGAATGACGATACGAGTACCTCGCAGCACGGTGTCGCGTTGTTGCGTAACACTTAATTCTGTCTGGATGCGTTCAAGTGCTTTGAATGCATCTTGGTCAACTCCTGAGGGTGGGATGCGTGGAAACTTTTTCTTAGTCAATGCATCCACTGTTGCTTGCAGAGTTGGGTCCTCTAGGGTTGCAGTACGGATTTCATCAAGAGTGAGAGCCTTAGGGACTGCATCACAGGTTACAGAGTGTACATATTCCTCGGCAACTTGCTGATGCTTGGTGATGGTGAAACTGTTGGCAGGATGTCGACTGATGTAATCAGCGGGATTGCCTGCACCTGGCTTGTATTTCACCGTAAAGTTGTATGGTTGCAGACGAAGAGCCCATCTCTCAATGCGAGCTGGTGGTTTGGACTTTGGATTATTGAAGATGGTCTCCAACGGTTTGTGGTCAGTGACTATCGTGGTAAAGGGTGCACCAAGCAGATACACATTGAAGTGTTCACAGCCCCATACAAGAGCAAGAGCTTCCTTCTCTGTCTGACTGTATCGTTGCTCAACATCTGTGAGAGAACGGCTGGCGTAGGCAATTACTACTCTTGAATCTGGTTGACCAGGTTTGTGTTGGGCTAACACAGCACCTAAACCAACAGGACTAGCATCCACCGTTAACTCAGTGTCCATTGATGGATCAAAGTATGCAGCAGTCGCATTTTCTACTAGTGCATCTTTCACAGCATCAAATGCATTTTGCTCGACATCGCTCCAGTACCATGATGCATTTTTCTTCAGGAGCTCACGTAGAGGCTTCGTAATGGTAGCAAAATCTGGAATGAAGCGAGAACAGTAGTTTGCCATTCCCAGAAAACTATGTACTTCAGTGGATGTTGAAGGAGGTGCAGCATTCTTGATATCTGCAACTTTCTTAGGATCTGGAGACAGACCTTTGTCACTAAGTACATGTCCAAAGAATTCAATTTTATGTTGATTGAACTCACACTTTGCTCGGCTTAGCGTCAAATTCTTTTCTCGTAAGCGTTGCAATGTTGCACGAAGAGCTTTGTCGTGTTCAGCTTGGGTACGGCCATAAACAATGATGTCATCAGACATGTTGTCAGCATTAGGTATATCTTGCAATACCTGGCTGATGATGTGCTGGAATACTTCAGCAGCACTGTTAATACCAAAACTCAGGCGCTTGTACCTATACAGACCTCGATGTGTCGTAAACGTTGTGATGAATCGACTCTCATCATCAAGTTCAAGCTGATGATAGCCCTTGTTTAAATCTAACTTGCTGAATACAGTTGCACCATTCAAGCGGTAATCATATCATCTACAGTGGGTGTAGGATGGCGTTCACGCATTATTGCCTTGTTGGGAACACGCATGTCTACACAAATGCGTATCTCATCTGGATTCTTCGGCTTTGGTGGAGTGACAATTGGGCTTACCCATGGTGTTGGGCCTGTTACCGGTTCAATGATATCTAGTTCTATCAGCCTATCCAGTTCGGCATCGACTTTCTTGCGAGTATGGAATGGTTGTCGGCGATGTGGTTGGGCAACTGGAATTACATCTGGGTTGATATGCAGATGTACCTTGCTATCAGTATAACAACCTATGGATTTAAACCGATCAGAAAATTCAGCAACAATAGCATCAACATTGTTTGCAGATTCCACTGCTACAGCATTAGAAAGCTGAAGTAGCCCCAATTTGGTTGAAGTCTTGTAACTGAGTAAAGACTCCTTTGCATTCCTAACAACATGGAATGTAGTAATGAGCATTGCATTCTTTGACTTAATCTCTGCAGTGAAAGTTCCAATCACTGGTAAGGCTACCTTTGAAGCATAGGCAGTGGCTTTGCCATTGTATTTTTCAAGCTTTGGGAACTGTTTTTTAAATTTTTCATAGTGGCACTCAGCAATGGTGTCAATGTTTGATCCAGTGTCAATGAGAATTTTGAGACAAATGCCAGCAATGTATACTATAGTCTCTGGGTTGTTTGGAAGATCATTCCATTTTGTGATTGATTGTACTCCATAAATATAATCACATTCACTGTCATCTGAGACTGGTTGTAATGAAATGTTGTCTTGTATATTATTAACATTCTTGATTTGAGGTGCAATATTGTGTTTGCCACCTCGACTCCTATGACTTGATCCTCGTACATTGCTTTTATTTATTGATTGTGGTTTCTTTAGTGCGGAACGACACATAGCACCAAAATGATTTAGTTTTCTACACTCATAGCACTTCTTACCTTGTGCAGGACAAACATTATCTTGGTGTGGGTAGTCTCCTCCACAATTGTAACATTTATTATTGACAACCTCTGATGTGAGTCGTTGTGACTGCTTGAGTCTTGTTCCATGACTCCAGTTGTGATGTGGTTCTCGGCTCAATTTAATGTTAGGTTTGGCATGATATCTTCTATGATCATGGTGTACTCCCTGAACCTTACATACTTCATGACTGTTAGTAACAGTGGCAGAACCGTTGTTGGCACTGCACTCCATGACACGAGCATCACGTGCAGCATCTTCCATTCGACGAGCCATATCCAGTATCTTGTTAAGAGAACTTTCATCATCAACAAGTTCTAGAGCTCTTCGACGAAGACGTGTAGATGTGCATGTTTCAATTATTTGCTGTTTGATTTCTTTGTCAACATCAGCAAACTCACAGTGGGCTGCTAAACCCTGCAGACGTGTATGGTATTGATCAACAGTTTCATTAGAGAGTTGTTTTGCTCTCCTGAAATGCATAATTTCCATAGCAGTATTTTGCCTTGGTTTGAAATGCTCAGTTAATTTGGCCTTGGCAGTGTCATAATCTTTGGCACCACCAGTATCTTTCAGTGTATCAAAGATGTCACAAACTCTATCACCTGCATAATGAAGCAGAAAGGCACGCTTTCTTTCAGCACTTTTGATGTCAGAAACTATCAACAAATTTTCAAACCTTTTAAGCCATTTGACCCACCTCTGTGACAGGTTTGTCTGGTCACAGTCAGGATCAAATGCAGGAAACTGAGGTATATTTGCCATTTTTACTGAATAAATTTAAACTTATCACTTAAAATGTTCCTCAGAATATATAACACTTACTGCACTGTATATGTTATTCAAGAATTCACTGTAATTACTTTAATTTTGCAAAGCACACAAGCATTTTAATGCAAAAGTTCACAACAGTGCACAACACAGCAGCAACTGACTTCTTACCTAGCCCTTGTGTACATGTGTTGTTCCTACTCACAGCAACACAGCAGTTGTTAGCAGTTGGTACAGCAATTGTCAGCAGTTGGTACAGCAGTAGGCAGCAGTTGGCAGCAGTAGGCAGCAGTTGGTTCACAGCGTGAAGAATTTTGTAGCACGAAGCGTCGTTTCGTAACCAAAACATCGGGTTTTGTACACTGCATCAAAGCGTCGTTTCGTACACAGCGTCGGCAGATTCCTCTCACAGCAACAATCAGCACAGCTTGGGTAGCACACAGCATTGGCCAGCACACAGCAACGGCCAGCACACAGCAACGATCAGCACACAGCAACAGTCAGCACACAGCATGGGGTTGCATACAGCATCGGGTATGGTGCTCACAGACAGCTTCTTCCTTCTCTGGGCGAGACAGCATGCTCCTTCCTTGTGTTTTGTTGAACAAAATACCTGCGTTCCCAGTTCATCCTCGTCGCCAGTGTGGTGTCTGTGTATAGCTGAGATAGTCTTGGTAGTAAGGTTGATGTAAAGTCATTCCTGGTTACTGACTTTAATAATATAAACGATTACATGACTATGGCTCCCAAGCTTGGCAGGCGTCCTGTGCTTTGTTTACCTTCTCTCTAGTGGCGTCCAGCCGCCGCACATAGAAAACGGATGGTACCATTTTCTGTGAACATGACACACGCTTCCTGGCGAAGTCTCCAGTTCTTGGCTACTGTGGTTCGAATCCTGGCAAGGTCGCCAGTTCTTGTCACGGGGGGTGTGTGGGCCGGTGCTCCGCTAGCACTCAGCTGCTAATGGCTCAAAATGCCGAATACTCAGCCCCTCCGACTCCCGGGAATCACCGGAGTCTCTTTGGTCCCACAGGAGAGGACCAACAATGCCCACCTCCGTAGGTCTTTGCTTCCACCACTGACAAGGGGTGCCTCTGATTCACCCTGGAAGCCCTTCAGTCAACCACGGGAAACTGCTATTAACAGTTCCGGCCTAGACCCGAGGAGGAGTGAAGGAAGACTTAGGCTCACCTTATAACAGTAACTCCCCTGAGTCTTGCCTGCCAGACAAAAAGGTTGCAGGAACTCCTTTCCCGCCTGTCTTCTCTATCTTTTCCTCAACAAGGTCGCCAGCTGGGTTATTATTCTGCACCCCAGCAATGCAGTTCAGTGGGTGTATATATATTGTTTGTTGCCAGAGTGTTGCTACTCCCAAGATCTACTATTGGACTGTCGGCCCAGGGTACTCTCCCATGAAGGTCCGTGTGGCTTTACCTCTCTCTAGCCACCACGTTACTAGTTGCCGCCATTCAGGTACTAGTACTGATCGGATGGCTAAGGGTACACTTTTATATAAGTCTGTGCTGTTTACCACTCTTCAGGCAATAAGAGCTTCTATAGAGAACGTGACGTTCCCTATGTGGAACTAGGATAACTTTAGTGTATGCTCATAGAGAAATATTATAATGGAGGCACACTTAACACAATAGTAAAATGTGTGAATTTACTGACACAAATTACATGGTCACACATACCATTACAAGTAATACATGAAAATGAAAATAATAATAATAAATCTGGAGATCGTCAGCAACTCTTCTTTCACGTCCTCCAGGCTCCTTCAACTGGGCAGATAGACAGGAGTCACACACTCTCACAGAAGGGACTCTTCACCCAACCCGTCCTCTTAAAACAACGTCACTTTTGGCTCGTATGCGCGATATGGCCAAATTTGGACGTAATTTGAAATGAAATCGACTCACAAAAGTGACGTTCTGTTCCGTTTTCTTTCACGTCTTCTTTCACGTCCTCCAGGCTCCTTCAACTGGGCAGATAGACAGGAGTCACACACTCTCACAGAAGGGCCTCTTCACCCAACCCGTCCTCTTAAAAACAACGTCACTTTTGGCTCGTATGCGCGATATGGCCAAATTTGGACGTAATTTGAAATGAAATCGACTCACAAAAGTGACGTTCTGTTCCGTTTTCTATTTGAGTCGTCCGGCGTACGCGCAGAGGTTACGAGAGGACACTTTAAATTAACGTTTTTCATAACGTTTTTGAAACTTTATGAGAATTTCCTGCCCACCTAACCTATCAGAGGACCCTTAACTTACTGTTGTTGAAAAAAAAATCCTAAATTTATTTTCATATTTTTTTCATTT
>WNGS01161600.1:15812-28947 GCA_020271785.1 Procambarus virginalis | reverse complement strand
CATCCCCAGGAAGCAGCCCGTAACAGCTGTCTAACTCCCAGGTACCTATTTACTGCTAGGTGAACAGAGGCATCAGGGGTGAAAGAAACTCTGCCTATTTGTTTCCGCCTCTGCCGGGAATCGAACCCAGGCCCTTAAGACTACGACCCCGAGCAGTGTCCGCTCAGCAGCTTGCAAACTGCTAGTCATGTATCATTTTAAGTATTAAAGTCAGTAAGCAAGCAATGGTTTTATATCATCCCTACAACCAAGACTTCCTCAGCAACACACAACACCACAGTATTTAGCTTTAGTCTTAAGTGTTTTATTTCCCCCCCCCTCCACCTTGCTCGAAACGCAGTGCGTATTAGTGGCTTTAGGTATTTGCATGTACTAGCTCTATCTATAAATCCAACAATATATTTGTAACTCATCTTCTTTGTATGTTATTTTATCTGAATAAACATTTTGATTTTGATTTGATTTTTTTGGGTTTGTAAGAGCATTTGTGTTTTTAGGTCAATTTTTTTGAATGATAATCACTATTCGGTAAGGTCATGCTGCGTAGGTAGTTTTGGCACAAATTTAATGATTGACATATATCATACATATTAAAATTAAAATATCTATCATAATATATGACAAAGCTTTTGAAAACAAATATTTAAGGTAATGCTGCTTGATATGCAATTTATACAAGAGTTAGCCACTTGAACAGTTTTCTATATTTTTTTTTCATTTGCTGAAGAAAGAAAATCAAACATTTCTGGGTGACTCAAATATTATAATATGACATTAATGTATCGCTTACTGAGTAGCTTCTCCGACACAACGAGTTGGCCTCGCTTGTCGGTGTATAGACACTGAGTGTTTACTCAGTATTTACTGCTGAGTAAACCTATGTGGGGACCTTCATAACCCTCCCGCAGTTGACAGACGTTCAAACAAACACTAAACCAAATACATAATATCATTCTGCAGCTTTATCTTGCCCTCGTAAAGCCCCATTTGGATGGGGCTTTACGAGGTCTCTGTACTATAGAATGTAGATAGACCAACCACTGTCAAGTCCACCCACCGCGAGACACGCATTATCTTCCCAAGACACCTCGCCTGACATGCCCAGGTCCGCACAGTTAATATCTCGCAAGAAATCCCATAATCCGTCAAAATCTGGCACACTAAGTTTTCTCTTATGCAACTTCTCCAAGCTGTNGAACAGTGTGGGCGTGGTGTTACACGAGGACAGTGTGGGCGTGGTGTTACACGAGGACGTGGGCGTGGTGTCACACGAGAACAGTGTGGGCGTGGTGTTATACGAGGACAGTGTGGGCGTGGTTTCTACGAGGACAGTGTGGGCGTGGTGTCACCGAGAACAGTGTGGGCGTGGTGTTACACGAGGACAGTGGGGGCGTGGTGTCACACGAGAACAGTGTGGGCGTGGTGTTACACGAGGACAGTGTGGGCGTGGTGTCACACGAGAACAGTGTGGGCGTGGTGTCAGCAGACGTAGTCGTGGGCGTCACCTCATTACAAGAGAAGGGCGTCGCTACAAAATACATTACACAGACGATCAATAATACACCCATTAGTGAGTAGTGGAACGGCGTAGTTTACGGGACGTGGGGACCGCTTTGGGCTGCTCCTGCCACCACTCATCTCTCGGCCACACAGCACCGCTCCTGTGCCAGGTAAATTACGGGCTCACCATAGCCCGTGCTACTTGGAACTTGTTCCTAGTAGCTGAATCTTTAACAACAACAACATCTCTCGGAGTTTACTCCTTAAACAGAAAGCGATCACCCATTCCCCAGATTACGCCTGGGATACAGACGTATCTGGCAGCTTTCTCAAAACCCAAATGTAGAGTACACAATGTGTCAACTTTGTGAAAGAGAAAACATGCACTCTCTTGAACATTATATTGTAGAATGTCCCATACTGACTGACTTTCGCCCTCCTGGGCTAAGGTATGCTGAACTGTGTAATTACTATATGAGTACTGGAACACTTGATGATATATTGGGCTTGTACCCAAGATTAACCATGTAATGTATCAATTATACAATGTATGTATATGATGTAACTATATAATTTGAGCTTGTAAAAGCATCTTAATCACCTTCAGTGATTAAGTGCTTAATTGCACACTAGTTTCTCTATCAGCTATCTCACCCTGTCAGAGTAAAAGAGACAAATGTATGTGAATGCAAGTGTGTGTGTATATATGTATGTATATATGTATATGTACGTATATGTGTGTATGTGTATGTATATGTATGTGTATAAAGTATATATGGAAGCTGATCAGAAAAAACTTAAGACGTTAAGCTCCACGTCACTGGAAGAGAGAACAAATCGGGAAGATATGATTACCAGATACAAGATACTCAGGGGAATAGACAGTGCAGCGAGCTTTGCGAGCTCAGATTAGAAATTAAATCAGATAACCAGATTATCTGACTAGATTAACCAATCAGATTAGAGAACACATTTTGAAAAGGCCAAAGACCTCATTTATCATTTGTATATATTATTATTATTTAAAAATTTCCATTTCAATTCAAATTTGTTTCGCAATTTTTTCACTTCCTTCAAAGCTCTTTTATGTAAACAAAAATGACCTTCAGAGAGGAACAAATCCACGAGGGTCGTGATGAGGATTCGAACCTACGTCCGAGATATTCCCAGACGCTCCCTTAATCGACTGAACTACGACATTTTGACCGACATGGTCAAAAGAGTTGAAACCAGAAGTTGTACCTAACTTACTTGGATCCTGCAGCCTCTCCGAGACACAAACCAGGGATTTACACAACTCCCCCCTGCACTCGAGCTATGTCAATAGGCCATTCTACCTCTTCGCCCTTACTTCATTACACACAGAAATCACAATAGCGTGATATATCAAATAAACAAATCCACAAGGGTCATGACGAGGATTCGAACCGGTGTCCGAATCGAACGAACCTACGGACGAACCTGCGTCCGTTGATCTCGGACGTAGGTTCGAATCCTCGTCACGGCCCTTGTGGATTTGCTCATTTGGTGTATCACACTATTGTGATTTCTGTGTATAATGAACTTCACAGAGGTTTTATATATACACTATAACAGCTGTTCTGTATAAATACACTTTAAACACCTGATCCCACCATGCACACACCTGGTCCCTGCACACACCTGGTCCCTACACACACCTGGTCCCTGCACACACCTGGTCCCTGCACACACCTGGGCTGAAGGTAACACTTACCATAACTCAGATTGCACATCAACAGAGCCAGCAGGAGAGTCATCAAACACATGGCGCTCATGAGACGTTTTTACATGTGTAAAGTGTCAGGTGATTGAACAGTCTGTGAGTCAGTGTGCTGTTTCGGGTGTTGGAACAATCTGATGTGTCGGTGTATTGTGGCCGGAGTGTCTGGTTCTGGAGTGCCAGATTCTGGAGAGCCAGGTACTTAATTAAGTGCCAGGTTCAGGAGTGCCCAGTTTTGGTGTACTAGGTTCTGAAGTGACAGGTACTGGAGTATGAGGTGTTGGAGGGCCAGGCGTTGTAGTTGCTGGTACAGTGCTTCAACCTCACGATCGTGTGTGAGAGAGACCGTCTCCCTCGCCACGAAGAAAGTCAATGACTTCCTTTGGCGCCTCACTTGTTCTTTTATGCTGCCACAGCCTCGAGTCTGCGTGGTTGGTGCCGTGTGTGTGTGTGTGTGTGTGTGTGTGTGTGTGTGTGTGTGTGTGTGTGTGTGTGTGTGTGTGTGTGTGTGTGTGTGTGTGTGTCTGTGTGTGTGTGCGTGTGTGTGTGTGTGTGTGTACTTACCTATTTACCTATTTGTGCTTGCAGGATCGAGCATTGACTCTTGGATCCCGCCTTTCCAGCTATTGGTTGTTTACAGCAATGACTCCTGTCCCATTTCCCTATCATACCTAGTCTTAAAAGTATGAATAGTATTTGCTTCCACAACCTGTTCCCCAAGTGCATTCCATTTTTCCACTACTCTCACGCTAAAAGAAAACTTCCTAACATCTCTGTGACTCATCTGAGTTTCCAGTTTCCACCCATGTCCCTCGTTCTGTTATTATTACGTGTGAACATTTCATCTATTTCCACTTTGTCAATTCCCCTGAGTATTTTATATGTCCCTATCATATCTCCTCTCTCCCTTCTTTTCTCTAGTGTCGTAAGGTTCAGTTCCTTCAGACGCTCTTCATATCCCATCCCTCGTAACTCTGGGACAAGCCTCGTTGCAAACCTCTGAACCTTCTCCGGTTTCCTTATGTGTTTCTTCAGGTGGGGGCTCCATGATGGCGCGGCATACTCTAAGACGGGTCTCACGTATGCAGTGTAAAGCGCCCTAAAAGCCTCCTCATTTAGGTTTCTGAATGAAGTTCTAATTTTCGCCAGTGTAGAGTACGCTGCTGTCGTTATCCTATTTATATGTGCCTCAGGAGTTAGATTAGGTGTCACATCCACTCCCAGATCTCTTTCTCGACTCGTTACAGGTAGGCTGTTCCCCTTCATTGTGTACTGTCCCTTTGGTCTCCTATCACCTGATCCCATTTCCATAGCTTTACATTTACTGGTGTTAAACTCCAGTAGCCATTTCCCTGACCATCTCTGCAACCTGTTTAAGTCCTCTTGGAGGATCCTACAATCCTCGTCTGTCACAACTCTTATTAATTTTGCGTCATCCGCAAACATTGACATGTATGACTCCACTGCTGTAAACATGTCATTTACGTAAATTAGAAAGAGGATTGGTCCTAGCACCGATCCTTGAGGTACTCCACTTGTTACTGTTCTCCAGTCCGACTTCTCGCCCCTTACCATTACCCTCTGGCTCCTTCCTGTTAGGTAGTTCTTCACCCATTCTAGGGTCTTTCCGCTTACTCCTGCCTGCCTCTCAAGTTTGTATAGCAGTCTCATGTGCGGTACTGTATCAAAGGCCTTTTGGCAGTCAAGAAATATGTGTGTGTGTGTGTGTGTGTGTGTGTGTGTGTGTGTGTGTGTGTGTGTGTGTGTGTGTGTGTGTGTGTGTGTGTGTGTGTGTGTGTGTACTCACCTAGTTGTGCTTGCGGGGGTTGAGCTTGGCTCTTTGGTCCCGCATCTCAACTGTCAATCAACAGGTGTACAGATTCCTGAGCCTACTGGGCTCTATCATATCTGCATTTGAAACTGTGTATGGAGTCAGCTCCACCACATCACTGCCTAATGCATTCCATTCGTTAACTACTTTGACACTGAAAAAATTCCTTCTAACGTCCCTGTGGCTCATNGAGGGGACAGAGAATGGAGAATGGGAGAAGGACAAGGGGACAGGAGAGTGGGGGATAGTGGGGAGACGACGGAAACAGGGAGGGGGGATAATAATAGGGAGGCCAAGGGAACGTCTGAGTGGGAGATGGTGGAGAGGACATAGGGATGGGGGAGGGAGGAAATTGCGGGGAGGGCGAGGGGACGGTGCAAGGGGAATAGTTGATAGGACAAAGGGACGGGGGCGTGAGGGTTGGATGGGAGGGCGAGGGTCGAGGGGACCGAGGAGGGGGAATGGTGGGAAGGACTGGGAGACAGAGAAAAGGTTGCTGCAACCACGCTGCACACAGCACACAGCTAGTATGTGTATAAAAACATACTCGGGTGCGAATGGAACGTTATGTGAAAATTTCAAAGCAATTGGTGAAGAACTTCGGAGATTAAAGGTATGCACAAACGAACATTTCCATTTTTATTTATATAGATAATTATTTCCTATAAAATTAAAAGTATAAAAAATCTTACTACTATGCTGTGTGCATTTATATATTTTTAAATATATATAAATCATGATGTTCCTTCCCTTTTTCACCTGGTTGTTATGTATACTCTGTATTGCTGACAATGTGAAACAAAACACACATAAGTTCCAAGGTGAAGTTCGAATTTACCTTAGGGCCATTAGCACTCTAGAGGCCACGATGAGGATCGGAAGCCGGCGGCTTATGAAATGTGCCCCCCCCCCCCCCCACCCTAATTTGTCGTGATGATCTTTTCCAGTTGGCAGAGTTTTGGCATTTACGCCTTCGGCGTGTAGCGGTTCCACTGGGTTATAACCCTGTTGGTGAAAAAACATATAATGTTCTCAGTCCTAGATTGTGGCTTATTGAGCTTGAAACAATTACTCCTGTTTGTGTTACATCTGACCTTTGGAAGAAATTGTCCGGATCAACATCGTCCAAATTGTTCAGCATTTTAAGAGTTTCAATGAGTTCCGCCCTGTCATGCCTGGTTGTAGTGTTGTTAGCTGAATAGCCCTCAACTGTTCCTCGTACAAGAGTTGACTTAGTTTTGGAATTATTTTTCTTGCCCAGTGTTGCACTTTCTCTACAGCAGCTATGTCATTCTGAAGATGAAGTCTCATGCTTGGATACCGTAATCCAAATGGAGGCGCACCAGAGATTTATACAATTGAATCACTACCTTCTTTTCCTTAAAGTCGATGGTACGCTTGATTATTCCAAGGGTTTGCTTAGCTTTTTTGACTGTTGCTCCCACCTGCTGTGCAACTTTGAGCGAGTGGTGGATTTTGACCCCAAGGTCCTTTCCTTCACCAATCTGCTGCAATGTAATGTTATTAATTTGGTAGTTGAGAAGTGGTTGCTATGTCCCACAAACAGAGTCATGTATTTGTCGAGATTTTAAAGCATTTGCCAGGCATTAGACATTTGCGGAGTTAATGTAGGTTGTAATTTGTAACATGTACGAGTTCTTTGTAAGATTTCAATATAATTTCATTTCATTTACAGAGGAAACAAAAATCTTAGTATTATCTGCAAATTTGATGATGTGGTTTGTAACATTCTCATCTATGTCATTGATGTATATGACAAAAAGGGTTGGCTGCAAAATTGAGCCGTGAGGTACCACACTTACCATAAATGTCTAGATGACCCATGTAACCCAACTGGTCCAGCAGCAGGGCTGCTTCAACCTTCTGGCATTACACAACTTTTAAAACATCAACACAGCTAAAAGATAACGTAACAAAATCAGCCATAACCTCCACGATTACAAAATTGCTACCCTAATATCACCACAACTTACACAGATGGCTCTCGTATCCTAAATAATAATCACAAAACCTGTGTTACCAGTGTTGTAGGGACCCTGGATTATCACCTCCAGCAGTGATGACCACTTATCAATAATCACAGCAGAGTTTTATGCTTTGGGCCAAGCTCTACAAATAATAACACACTTCAAGTTGGGTAATATACAATCTGAAGCGACTCCAAAAGTGCGATTCAAGTCATTTACACACCACACCACAACATGCAAAGCGCTTCTGCATCAATGCCTACAGCTTCCCCATTGACGTCTTTCAAAAGGAGACAGGCATATCCATCCAAAGGGTTCCGACTCACTGTAGAATAAAGTACAATGAACTTGTAGATCAGATAGTAAAAGCGATGCACGATGCAACTCTCACTACACATCATCCAATTCCCCACACTGCACGGAAACGAGCCTTAAAATCCACCAACATCCAAGACTGCATCCAGCGGATAACATTAGGCTCGTCAATACAGTATAGATGCATTAGAAACACTTGGGGAACTTGGAGACACTTCAAGCATAACAACAGAGAAATAGATATAACAGTGACTAAACTAAAGCTGGGGACACATAACTTGGCAGCTCACAGCTATAGATACAGGACAGAGGTGAACGAACTTTGTATCCATTGCTGTGTTCCTGAGACAGTTGAACATTACCTCCTTCCCTGTTTCAGACATCATAGCGCCAGAACTGATTTCGAACAAGTGCTTATCACCCCTTCAAATTGACTTTTAATATCGATCATATGTTAGGGGGAGGGGGGACCTCTCACTAATAAAATATCAAGTAGCCAAAACATTGGCTTAATATCTCCAGTCCAACCTCTCCCCCTCCAAAAAAATAAAAAATTAGGTCACATCTGACCTTTTCATATCACTCAAACCTCTGGGACAATCAACCATAGAAAACGTCACCGTAGCTACAAAGAGCAGCAGACGCCATCAACACATCATCCTGCCCTCCCTGTCATGAGTCAAGTCTAAGGAAGCATTCAAGTCCTGCTAAATAAACATTGACGGGCCACTGTAATGCGTCGCCTAACATCACCATTCTAGCAGTCATCTAGAGGAGAAAACCTTCACATAAGCTACACGTACCATGAAGAAGAAAAGTAAAATTGAGGCGACCTACGTTACTGTCATGCGTTAGCTTTCGTTAACATCAAGAGGTAGCCTACGTTAGTACCAAAAGATTGCCTGCATTAGTTTCAGGAGGTAGCCTATATTATTAAGATGCAGTCTACGCTGGAATAAAAGGTAAAATGTTAGTATCAGGATGTAGTCTACATTAGAATTAAAAATAGCTAGATTAGTATCGAGCAGTGGCCTACGTTATTATCAAGAAGTAGCCTAGGTTAGTTAAAAGATGAAAACTATATTAATATCAATAAGTCCTTGCGTTATTATTAACTTGGAACCAAGCCAAGTATTAAAGTATTGTCAGTGATCATTAAGCAAACTCAGAATACAGAGGAAGATAGCTGATACCTTCAGCAGCCGCGGTGAGGTTCATGCTGGTGTGACTGCAGAGTCTGGAGAGATGAGCCGTCGTGTACTCGTCCAGTTTCGTGTAGTCGTTGTCGTCAGTGTTCAAGAAGCGCACCAAGGGCGTCCACAGCTCTTGGATGACGGAGAGAGGCAGCCTGTTGAGTTTCTTGTCCAATTTCAGGTTCTGATACTGGAGCCTATCATCAGACCATATTAGACTAAATTCAAAGGCCAGCTTCATGGACATGCCTTCTGTGTTGACGTCCACCGTGTCAATTTGGATGTTGACTGTGACGTTGACGCGGTCACTGTGCTTCCCTTTGGCCCTTGGGGGCATCTCCTTCTGGTAATCTTCCGGGAAGACGACGAGCTGACAGGCGTGCTCGTCGCTGCGGTCGTGGCAGTCGTACTTGCTATCACACCGGTGCTCCAGAGGGACACATGTGGCGTCGTCGCAACTGAACTGCTTCTCCGAACAAGGAGTCAGTAACAGCTGTCGGAATTCTCCTGATGTTTGCTGACATCTGCCTGTCTCGAGCAGCCACATCCGACGACCCATCGGATAGTTCGGATTAGCACCCACCAGCCGGGCTAAGACGATGGACTTCTCAAGGTCCACCCACAGCCAAGTATCGTTCGTCAACAGTATTTCACTTTTGCTGAACCCTTTGAACACTAAACTGTTCATGTCGTTTTGCCACACAGTGAAGGAGATCTTCTGGCTCTCTCTCTCGCAGGTACCTCGAAAGGTAAACACTCGTTGCTCTTCAAATTTGCAAGCTGCCGTTGCGTTCTCGTTCAAACAGTCCACGTCGTCTAGCAGAAAATTGCCGAGGTAAACGCAGTTCTCATAAGCGAGACCATTCGGTTCTCCTTTAGACCAAAGTGGTTCGAGGTCTCGAAATGGATCACTGGTGGACCTCCAGACTCCTTCCTGCTCCTGGTCATTGATTGGTGTCCAAATGTTCCGGGCTCCAGGAATATCTGGCATGTGTTTGACAACCAGAGTATGAAGATCGCCGACCTCCTCTCTAGTGGTGGGCAGGGGCAGGCGAGCGCCCAGTCCTTCACAAAGGTACTGGGCTGTCGAGAAGGGCATGGGGAGGAACCAGAAATAAAAAGGGTCGATGGTGTTGCGGCAGAGTTCCTCGAGTGTGAGAGAATGCTGTGGGACTCCGGGAAGCAGGAGGTCCCTGCGCCAGGAGACGTAGTCACCCTCAGGGTCGCTGGCACACTTCGCCACCTCTTCCACCTCTTCTGGCCTTAGGGCTCTATTCCAGATGTTCACCTGGAGACAACGTCACATAGAGTGCAAGTTTACAACAACACATCACATTTACTAACCCCCAAACAAATGACAAAGAATGCTATGGACATGTCACCCTTCAGTATTCCTTTGATAATGTGTTGAAACACAAAAACGTTCGGAACTTTCGTTTCATTTTCCTAGTGGATATTTACGCATAACCAAATCGCGATTTTTTGTGATAATTCTGCATACATACATGCATACATACATACATGCATGTATGTACTCACCTAGTTGTGCTTGCCAGAGCTCAACCCCCGCAAGCACAACTAGGTGAGTACATACATGCATTCATACATACATGCATACATACATACATACATACATACATACATACATACATACATACATACATACATACATACATACATACATACATCTCATCTCGGGACCAAAGAGCCAAAGCTCAACCCCCGCAAGCACAATTAGGTGAGTACATACATACATACATACATACATAATTTATGCAATTTAACATTATTACTACCTTGAACCCAAGCAGAACAAGATTTTAACAGCAGCTCAAAATCACAAAAGGCTTTCTTAGGTAAAACAAATTCTACCATAGCAACACAGTATCGCAAAAAATAAAGGTTTTAAAAGAAAATAATGTCAGCACTTACGGCCCCAACACTATGCTTCACACTGTACCAACACAAACACACTTGTGGACCTCACACTACATAGACACACTATATCACACAAAATGTACATCCATAAAAGCACTGTTTTAAGGAAAACATAATGTACATTGTAAGCGCCATAATAAACAACTGCGGAGAGTGCCACGAATCTTGGAAGTGTACTAGGAAATTTGGAAGAGTGCCACGAACGTTGGGAGAGAGACAGGAACCTTGGAAGAGTGTCACAAACCTTAGGAGAGAGTCAGGAACCTTGGAAGAGTGTCACGAACCTTGGAAGAGTGTCACGAACGTTGGGAGAGAGCCAGGAACCTTGGAAGAGTGTCACAAACCTTAGGAGAGAGTCAGGAACCTTGGAAGAGTGTCACGAACCTTGGAAGAGTGTCACGAACGTTGGGAGAGAGCCAGGAACCTTGGAAGAGTGTCACAAACCTTAGGAGAGAGCCAGGAACCTTGGAAGAGTGTCAGGAACCTGGGAGTGCCAGGAGACTGTCAGCAGAGTTACCAACCTGGGTTAAGTCCCCGGCGTACTCTAGGAAATACTTGTCTGGTCCACGGCCCAGCCAGAGGCTGTCTGCGTGGATGACATCTTCAGTGACCACTTTGACCTCGTACTGGGGTCGGCCGTCCAGGTAGGAGACCAGCTGCTGCCGCACACTGTCGTACCAGTAACACAAGTGATACCACCTGAAATGTGAGGCTGCATTTGACCAGCTTATTTATGAAAGTCTTATATAGCAGAAAATTGACACTGATGGATGCCTATTACTATATACGCACAGAACCCCACCTCCGTGTGTGTGTGTGTGTGTGTGTGTGTGTGTGTGTGTGTGTGTAGGTGAGTCCATCTTGGTAGAGAACTGTGCTAGTTGTTCAACACAAAACTTTCAAACTTCTTAAACATATAAAAAAAGAGGAATTATTAAAAAATACACGTCATCAATATATTATGCAGTTTCACTATCAAACCCAAACATGTTAATTACCGCGGTTTACGAATGACATTGAGACGAAAGCAACCATGATTACGCATGAGAAAGGATGTACACGTACAGCAAGGTTAAACGAACACTTAGCTAAGAGAAGTTGGAGGGAATAAGTCTGAACAACCACTAGACTTGAATGGTTCGGGGGGAAATGAGAATGAACAGAAACTAGACTGGTGCGGTTGATGAACAAGTCTTAACAACTTCTGAGAAGTGGTTGAGGAAAGTTTGAACGTATAATTGGCTTTAGTGGTTGATAACACGTCAAGTTGCTTTGGAAGGTAAGACAGCTGAGCGCATATGCTGAGTATGTTGACGAAGATATATAAATGCCGAAGGTATACTCAACATACCTGAGTATGTTGAGTTGTTGGCGAAGAGGCAGCATGATCCAGAGCCCAGTGAGGACGAGGCGGAGTTTGTCAGCCCACAACTCTGTTAAAGGTGTCAAGGTGTCAACACAGTTAAGGAAGTGTTGACCAGGTGACTGACGACCGAGGCAATGACACCTGGCCTTCACATCTGTTACCCTTCACCCTAATTCCAACAAGAGCATGGGTTAAAGGAACAAGGAAACAGAGGGTTCGCACAAATAGAGCTAAGTCAGAGTGGGAAGGCTTTGTTTGTGCTGTCTCCCAGGGCTTTATATATATCTTATATATAATTTATATATATAAGATTAGATACAGGGTGAACAACAATACTGATAAATTTGCAGGTGGCTCAAAAATAGGGAGAATAAATTCAGAAGATACTTCATAATCGCTATTAGACTAACTGGATCGATTTTTACAATTGACGAAAGATTTGCAGATGCAGTTTAATGCTGACAACTGAAGGGTCCAGGACTTAGGTAATGATCACATTTACTAGATATTTTTTAAATTGCTAAATCTGATTATTTAAAGGATCTGCGAGTATAAATATTACTTGTATATGGTGCTGATGTCTATGAAAATTGATAAGGAATGGAAATTATGTAGTATGTCGCACTCTCAACGCTAGTATGTCGCACACTCACACACGTATGTCGCACTCTCACATACTAGTATGTCGCACTCTCACACACTAGTATGTCGCACTCTCACGCGCTAGTATGTCGCACACTCACACACTAGTATGTCGCACTCTCACATACTAGTATGTCGCACTCTCACACACTAGTATGTCGCACTCTCACACACTAGTATGTCGCACTCTCACATACTAGTATGTCGCACTCTCACACACTAGTATGTCGCACTCTCACGCGCTAGTATGTCGCACACTCACACACTAGTATGTCGCACTCTCACATACTAGTATGTCGCACTCTCACACCTAGTATGTCGCACTCTCACGCGCTAGTAGTCGCACACTCACCACTAGTATGTCGCACTCTCACATACTAGTATGTCGCACTCTCACACACTAGTATGCCGCACTCTCACACACTAGTATGCCGCACTCTCACACACTAGTCTGCTCTACAAATAGGACACAGAGAGCTTTCACGTGGTGTTATAATACTCTTCATCCCGACCCGGGATCGAACCCTGGTCTTCAGGAGGTGAGAATCGGGTACACCGTGGTCTTCTAAATCGTAAACGACGTTAACGTTTGTAAACAGTTGGAATGGAAGTACCTGTCTG
>WNGS01161600.1:0-15115 GCA_020271785.1 Procambarus virginalis | reverse complement strand
TTAGCAGCAGGGTCTCCAAACTTTTCAATGTAAGGGGACACATTATATATTTCCCATATTTATGCGGGCCGAAGGAATAAAAATGAAAAAAAAAAAAAAATCAGTGCCAGTAATTTAATTTCCTCAAATATTAAAGTATAAACATGGAAAAATTAAAACATATCTTTTTGGAAAAAATAGGGTAAACTAAATAGATTCCTGCCTTTAGTTTTATGCAACCAAATTAGTGTGACGAATGATACTGTCGTTTTGACTTCAAAATTTCATTAAAATCAGGTTCCAGATTAGATGAGCCAATTGTAAGAATTGATTTCAAGTGATCATCAGACAAATTTGCTCGATAGTTAGATTTCACATACTTCATTTGGAAAATGTTTGTTCACACAAGTATGTTGAACCAAAAATGGACACAAAACTACAAGCAAACTTTATCAAATTTGGAAACTGATCTGGCTGCAGGCATTTATAAAACTCAATCAGATTTCCTTCTCTATACTTATCTTTCAGTCTGTCATCTGCCTGGAGATCAATAATTTCCATTTGAATTGAGTTGGAAGATTTTCAGCATTGCAGTCAAATGGATTATGAAAGAGCCTGATTTCATTTGCTTTGGCATCAAGGTCAGCAAATCGCTTCTGAAACTGTTTTTTCAAATCTGAAATTATTTCATTTGCAAATGAAAAAGGAAATTCAACTTTACTTTCTGCATGAAATTTTTCACAACATGGAAAAGAATATTGTACAGTGTTTGTGCTCCCTGAAACAGAAGCAGCGAAGCCCCACTCGCCCTCCATCCCCACAATATACAGTTATACACAACTGATTGGTTGTAATGCACAACACATACCTACCAGTACTAGTATCTGTGCGTCACACTATCGAGAGAGAGGAAAACTGACTCGGGCTGAGCGCCACCAGTCAGCAGCCCCAGCTTTGAATAATTCTGCGATGCCATTCGTAGGATAATTATTTTTCAAGGCCACCACACAGGGATTTGTTTGGCGGGCCGGATGAAATTATGTGGCGGGCCGGATGTGGCCCGCGGGCCATAGTTTGGAGACCCCTGATTTAGAGTGTAAGAGTCTTAACCACCTCAAGTGATAACAACATGTCTCTACTCTTCCCTACAGCTTCAAGCCTTTAAGGTGCAGCACACAGACAGTCTGACGTCGGTGGCGATGGCGATGGACCAGGCCCTGGAGATGGTGGCCAACAACGTCCAGTGGTTGGACACTAACTATGGCCCCATTGTGGAGTGGATCACAACCACGCCGGCCCCGCACTGAACGCTGGCTTGTAAATGTAGTGTAGCTGTGATTGTTGTTGCTTAGACTCATTATTGCAGTGCGGGGGGGGGGGGTAGGAGTTGTGAGGTGGGATTGTGGAGTCTGAATCGGTTATTGCAAGGGTGGGCGTGTGGTGGGGTTTCCCATTTAAGGCAGACCAGTTAAGCAGAGTTTAGCAAGGAAATTGGCCTGGTTCCTTAAGATTATTGGAGCTCTGTAGCTGCCAGTAATTTGTTGTGTGTTTATAAGATGCCATTGTAATGTTATTGTTTGTTCAACCAAGTTATTGTTTGTTAAATGTACTGTAGTTAAATTATTGTTGTTGCGAGGTTACCTCCCATAATTAATACTAATTTATTAATAATTAATACTAAGTTAGTATGGTATAGTAACGCTCTGTGGATAAGTTAGTATGAAATAGTAACACTGTATAGAATAATAATGCTCTGTAACTAAGTTTGTATGGAATAGTAACTCTTTGTAACTAAGTTACTGCCGGACGGGAACTTCATTTCACAGCTAGTCTGTGAGTGTGTAAGTTGTAACTAAGATGTCAGAAGGATATACTAACTAGCCATAACCTGGCAATAACTTTGGTCTGACTAAGTTACTGTCGATCACTCACCTCTTCCTTGTTGATGTTGTTGTTTTAGATTTAGCTACTCAGAACAAAATGTCCATGTAGCACGGGCTATGGTGAGCCCGTAAAAGGGGTTCGGGTTTTCGCGATAACCTTGTTACTCTGATGTTTGGGTCAAAGTACCTCTTCCTTGTTATTGTTTAAGTTAATAGTCTGCCACCACCATCATCTTCCCATCCGGCTCACCGCACTGACAGACACGATGAATGTGGAAAATGTATTCCACTCTTTTATTAATAATTAATACTAAGACCTATATAATTCAAATAAAATAATTCAAATTGAAATAATTCAAATTTAAGACCTATAAATTAGGTTAATTAAATTGTACAAGTTAATACATATGACACAGGTAGAGGAGCAGAGTACATTGTGGGTTATTTTGCTCCGTATGGGGGCCAACGAGGCCCCTGAAGCAGGGGTCTCATAATAAGGGAGGGCTCCCATGTTGTGATCACTAACCAACCAACAAAGAACGCCGCTTTTGCGTTACATAGGGCCAAAAATTGTCGTACTAGAAAATGGAAGCGGCTGGCGAAAGTTTTTTGTTGTCCCGTTTTCTGTTTTGGGTCCTCTGGTAGGATAGGAGAGGACACTTTAAATTGATCGTTTTGTTGACGTTGAGGAAACCTTAAGAGGACGGGCTGGCGGTTAACTACGATAATTATCTCCCTTATGCTTGTCTCCAACTTATGTTACAACTATTGATATTGCAGTAATGCTGTGTTTATCACTAGCGCTCATTCTCTGGGTGGTGTTATGTAATGCAGTGAGTTTGATTTCATTCTTGAAGCTAAGTGCAGTATATTGCTTAATTTGACGTATAAGACGGCTCCATCGCCGGAGGTTCACTAGGCTATACTCAAATGTCGCGCTTTCTTACTGTGTGTTCGACCCAGAATTTGCGACGCTATATTAACATCACATCAAGGAATGTTGCATAAATATTTATGCATTTCTAAAAAGAGAACGCGGCAGAAAATGTTTAACTCAGAAATAATTGATTACATAAAAAGATCCAGTAGCAACTCTAGTGAGGGATCCGGTTCCCTTCGCCTGAAGCAAGCCTATGACCTAGCAAGCTCCGTCGAGCGGAGTCTTTACCGAGAGGCTTTCTGCATTCTGAGGCGTATCCAGGCTATATTACCATTTCTTCGGAGCCAGTTCTCCGGGCAGAGCGTTGAGACAGAGTTCCTGTTTGCTACCTCGCAAACCAAGGCCTCACAGAACACTGTCTGAAGCACTATACTCAGAAGACTGGCGCGAGGGGGGCTGTCACCGGGACCTCGCCATCTTGGAAGTGCTCGGACAGGCGGTCCTCTTTCAGCTGGACTCCCGACTCCAAGTTAACTGAGATAAGTTGCACGTTGATGAACTCACCACCTGAACTCATAGTCAACTCACATTGATAACTCAACGATACAGAAACAACGGTAATGACTGACAAATGTTATAATACGAATCAAACTAACATAAAAAATAGACTTTTAATAAAAATAATTGAAGAGTACCCATTTGTGAATTTTTTGCTCAGTAAATTCATAAATAATAATTATTGTCGTCTTTGTGAATCTTTATTCATGTTATAAATTTCTTAACCTGTGTTCTGTGCTGTTTATGTTCGAGTTTCCTATAACACCTAAGTGAATGAACTTTTTGATTTCCACGATAGTGTAGTTGACATATATATATATATATATATATATATATATATATATATATATATATATATATATATATATATATATATATATATATATATATATATATATATATATAGCTTATTGTAGCTACATCAATGTTAGTGTGCAACTACCTTATTATGTAGATAGAAATATACTAACTTATTGTTTACATTTATACATACATTATATCTTACTGTGAGGATACAGACGATGTAGAGTGTGTTGGAGTCGTCACAACAGCTCCAGATGTCAGTGCAATAAACGCTATATTTTCCCTGTGATAGTTTTATTATGTAATTGATGGCGCTGTCACGTTCTGCTGATTTCCTGCACATTGACATTCGTGACAGTGTGTTTATGACAGACATACTGTGTCATCTACGAGTCACCGTCACGTCAGGTCGTGGCAAGCGATCGATGTCATCTACACGTCACTGTCATGTAAGATCATGAGTAGTGATCAATGTCGCCTGAAAGTCACAGTCACGTCACGCCCCGACGAACAATCAATGCCATATCTACAAGCCATGGTCACCAATGTCGCCTGAACGTCATCGTCACGCAGACAATATCTTATAAAACACCATTGCTAAAAATGTTTTATCAATGATTTGCGAGACTATTTTCATGAAACAAGTACAAAGATACACCGAGGCACAGATATACAATATGTCTTCTGGGGGACCTTCAAAATAAATAATTACGACGAATCTACACGATATCATTCACTGTTATTTAAACCTTGTAAAGTCTCCCGCCCCCTGAGCGGCCTCACACCAAGCCACGAGGCTTCACAACTCATCACCTCAATGAATCAAGATATACACACTGTAGATTATGAGGAAACCCACAAATATGAGGGGGATGGTGATCCTGGCAGTCATGACCAGTCGCTCCAGCCTCACTTCTGACTCCTGCTTGGAGGAGGAGGACGGGTTAAGCCAGCTGCTGCCGCCCTTAGGGACGACCTTAAGGACCCGGGACGCCCCCAGGGCGGCGCCTTCTTGTTGCTTCCTGTAGTAGCTGTCGATGACGGCGTGGAAGATGACGACAAGGAAGATGATAGCGATGCACGATAGCAGCCACACGTCCACCATCTTGAAGTACGATGTCTTGGGCAGTGACGACGGCGCCTGCGGTGCGTGGTTGCTACATGTATAATCAAATCTGCATATATTTATATATAAATATATAATTCATGTATAATTCATGTATAATGCATGTATAATTCAAGCAGCTAATCTGACTGAATTAACGTTCCAATCTGAATTTCCAGCAACAGCATGAAATAGATAATTTGTACAGCACATCAAGTTTTAAATTAATGAGTAATTGGGTAAAGAGGGAGGGGGGGGAACCCTTGACAAGCCGCAAAAGGCTTCCTGACGCATCGCAACCGCCGCTGATGATAGTGGCTCCATGTAGCCCAATAAATAGGGTGTGAGTTCGAGTCGATTAATTTTTTTGAGAGGTCATTATGAAAAGAAGGCGTCATGTCTGGAAGACTATGTATCATTGGTAATATGGCAGCTTTCTGAGTGTCAAAATATTCATCTGAACGGGACATAATCAATAATTATGTTAATAATTAAATTCATGTTGGTGAATTCATGTTGGGGTCAACATGCTGCAGACTCATGTGGAATACAAGATAGAGGAAGATACTCTGAAAGAAAGAGAAGTGAAAGTGAAAAAAAATCAGTGAAAGAAAAATCTTGTGTCTAAATTAAAACAAGAAGTGCATAAAGTTTTGCAAGCTTTAATCACCCATAAAGTTATAATTCCATGGAACCGCCTACCCGCCGAAATCGTAAATTCCAAGACAATACTTCAGTTCAAAATTCAGCTGGAAAAAATTCCTCAGGAACACTGAGAGGACCTTTAACAATCAGCTGACCTTCTGTCCCCATCGAGGCCATGAGAAAGATGGTGGCCAACAGGTAAATAAAGATGCGGAAAAAGGAACATTTTCTTAGCAACATACGTCAGACTGAAGTTCAAATATGAAGGTGTGGTGCCCTCGCTGAAGAAACATATCAACAGGTTAGTGAGATGTAAACTCGAGTAAATGTCGGAACCGAATAGACATGAACAAAACAAATACATGAGCTATACAAAAAGACATGAGGTATAGAGAAAAAACATGAACTATACAAAAAGACTTAATATTTTCAATTGAGTACTTGAGAAAATTCGTAGAAGCCGTAACGAGGATTCGAACCTATGCTGTGGGTACTCGCAAGCACACGCTTTAGATCACTAGGCAACGACATGGTCAAAAAGAACTGCAACATTGAAACATCTCGTCAATGAGATTTCTATGAGTATTGACTACTTGTAAAAGAAAGAAAAGGCATGATAAAAGATAGACAAAGTTGATTACATTACTTCTGTTAAAAGTAAAATTGTATGAAAAATCCTTCAGAGATACGAGAAAAATTTATAAAATATGAGATGGTTAGTGAGAGAAAAGAAAACGGGAGTTTTTTGAGCAGCAAACACGAAAAATTTCCAGGAAAAGGTGTCAAGCTACGATTATATTCTCTGTTCCTCAGAGACAATCAAGCCGGGTTAACACAACTAAGTACCTGTGTGAAGAGGGTAGCCATGACCAGTAAGACGGTGAGCGCCGACATGACCCTCACGTCGAACATGGAGACGCTGAAGAAGAGGGTGACGTAGCTGATGACCAACAGGATGAGAGAGGGCGTGAATATGTTGAGGATGGCGTGACCACACAGCCGGCGTAGCGAAATCTTGACCCGCACTTCGCTGAAGGGGCCCGAGTCGTCGTGAAGTAGAGTTACCCCTCCCACCAGCACCATAGAAAACGATGAGAATAATGGGAATAATGGGAATGGGAATGGGAATGATGATGTTTTCCAAATAACAGTTCAAAAGAGCGGAATGGCTGGTTTAGGCTATGAGATCAGCCTCACATTTCATGTTTTCTCCTGATTCCACATATGACTATAACCCAACTTAACTAAACTAGAAATGCTCTACAAATCAAGGGACCTAGAATGTGGAAATGACCTTCCCCAGTCATGTCAAAGGCTGTACCTCTCTTAACCAGTTAAAGAGAAAAACTAAGTGCTACCTAATAAACTCCATGTAACCTACCTTACTCCCCTAAATGTCAACCCATATCTTGCTATTTTCAAACAATACTGTTTGTTGACCAACTTGTATAACTGCGTATTTTTGCCATGTTTCCCACCCTCTTCCCTTTTTCAACTCAATTTATGCTTTGATCTCAATTAATATTAAGTTTTAGTCTAAGTTCCCCCCCCCCCACACTTTGCCCGAAACGCTGTGCGTATTAGTGGCTTTAGGCCTAGTATGTACTAGCTCTATCTATAAATCCAACATTATGTTTGTAACTCATCTTGTATGTATGTACTTTTACCTGAATAAACATTTGATATGATTTTAAATTTGAATCCTCCTGTGAGATGGGGATATCAGATGACCTTTTTGGCTAGTTTTTGATCTACACTGTGTAATCTTTCATATAGAATTGGGTTAGCAGCACATTGCTGTGTATATCCTAAGCTTAATACAAAAAGGAAACTTGCACAATAAGTGAATATTTATAATTATATAATTGCAAGATAATATTTCACATTTAAAAAAATCACTATAGAGCGTTTGAAATAGAACGTTCACCCAGTATTACATTTCTGTGCAAGTAAATGATCTCGGTATTTCAGATGAGTCGGTGAAGTATACTGGCCTTATTTAACACTTTTTTCACGGTGCGTATGTATTGACTATATATTAATCCCATATCTAGGCCTAAAGTATACATGTCGGTTGGTCAGCCTACTGCGGTAGCGCCTTTAATAACCCTTCAGAGGTACCTTGAGGTGGATACCTTGAGGAGCTTCCGGGGCTTAGCGTCCCCGCGGCCGGTCATCGACCAGGCCTCCTTATAAACGACAAGGGCCGTGATGAGGATTCGAACCTACGTCTAAGAGGCTCCCAGACACCGCCTTAACCGACTGAGCTACAACCCTTGTGGACTGAGAGCTACAACCCTTGTGGGTTGTTGATAGGCTTAACACCCAACCATAACTGAGTCTCGGTGATCCTTGATAGGGGAGTTACCTGGTACTCAAGGAGGAGGCTGCTTCCGTGTAGGCGGCTGAGGAGAGGAACGGGTGGAACCTGAGGTAGTCTGTGGAGGCGGAGACGATGCTGAGGCGAGCGTCGCACCACTGTACGTCGAACGGGTAGAGAACGAGGCCGAAGTCGCAGAGGAACTGTACGTTGTAGCGACGGTTGAGGGTGATGGTATTGCAAGCTCCGGAGTACACCTCCACTGTGTGTGAGAGAGAGAGAGAGAGAGAGAGAGAGAGAGAGAGAGAGAGAGAGAGGAGAGAGAGAGAGAGAGAGAGAGAGAGAGAGAGAGAGAGAGAGAGAGAGAGAGAGAAATGGTTGGAGTGAGATATAGATCGTGGGGTAAAGGGATACTTATGCTTGTACATAAATATCTAATTCTTGTTCTTAAAAAAAATACCTTTTTGCATAACGGTTGTGGAGAAAATATTAACATATACCAGTCGGCCAATTCCATTAGTCAGTTCTGTGAAGAGAAGCATGTTGAGTGTCGTGTTGCAAAGAGCCACATTTGTTTATTCCAAGAATTCAGACCAAAGATGAAAAACAAATCAATTCATGCAATATTTTCACAATGTGTTAATACTGAAATTTATTAGGAAAATAGTTTTTTCAGCGTATTACTTGAAATTACTGTTTAGTCACAACCTATTACAGACCTGACTATTTTTTCACAATTGCGAAACCCAACGTGTTGCCCCCTGGTTCCTTTCTGGCATTACACAACTTTTAAAACATCAACACAGCTAAAAGATAACGTAACAAAATCAGCCATAACCTCCACGATTACAAAATTGCTACCCTAATATCACCACAACTTACACAGATGGCTCTCGTATCCTAAATAATAATCACAAAACCTGTGTTACCAGTGTTGTAGGGACCCTGGATTATCACCTCCAGCAGTGATGACCACTTATCAATAATCACAGCAGAGTTTTATGCTTTGGGCCAAGCTCTACAAATAATAACACACTTCAAGTTGGGTAATATACAATCTGAAGCGACTCCAAAAGTGCGATTCAAGTCATTTACACACCACACCACAACATGCAAAGCGCTTCTGCATCAATGCCTACAGCTTCCCCATTGACGTCTTTCAAAAGGAGACAGGCATATCCATCCAAAGGGTTCCGACTCACTGTAGAATAAAGTACAATGAACTTGTAGATCAGATAGTAAAAGCGATGCACGATGCAACTCTCACTACACATCATCCAATTCCCCACACTGCACGGAAACGAGCCTTAAAATCCACCAACATCCAAGACTGCATCCAGCGGATAACATTAGGCTCGTCAATACAGTATAGATGCATTAGAAACACTTGGGGAACTTGGAGACACTTCAAGCATAACAACAGAGAAATAGATATAACAGTGACTAAACTAAAGCTGGGGACACATAACTTGGCAGCTCACAGCTATAGATACAGGACAGAGGTGAACGAACTTTGTATCCATTGCTGTGTTCCTGAGACAGTTGAACATTACCTCCTTCCCTGTTTCAGACATCATAGCGCCAGAACTGATTTCGAACAAGTGCTTATCACCCCTTCAAATTGACTTTTAATATCGATCATATGTTAGGGGGAGGGGGGACCTCTCACTAATAAAATATCAAGTAGCCAAAACATTGGCTTAATATCTCCAGTCCAACCTCTCCCCCTCCAAAAAAATAAAAAATTAGGTCACATCTGACCTTTTCATATCACTCAAACCTCTGGGACAATCAACCATAGAAAACGTCACCGTAGCTACAAAGAGCAGCAGACGCCATCAACACATCATCCTGCCCTCCCTGTCATGAGTCAAGTCTAAGGAAGCATTCAAGTCCTGCTAAATAAACATTGACGGGCCACTGTAATGCGTCGCCTAACATCACCATTCTAGCAGTCATCTAGAGGAGAAAACCTTCACATAAGCTACACGTACCATGAAGAAGAAAAGTAAAATTGAGGCGACCTACGTTACTGTCATGCGTTAGCTTTCGTTAACATCAAGAGGTAGCCTACGTTAGTACCAAAAGATTGCCTGCATTAGTTTCAGGAGGTAGCCTATATTATTAAGATGCAGTCTACGCTGGAATAAAAGGTAAAATGTTAGTATCAGGATGTAGTCTACATTAGAATTAAAAATAGCTAGATTAGTATCGAGCAGTGGCCTACGTTATTATCAAGAAGTAGCCTAGGTTAGATAAAAGATGAAAACTATATTAATATCAATAAGTCCTTGCGTTATTATTAACTTGGAACCAAGCCAAGTATTAAAGTATTGTCAGTGATCATTAAGCAAACTCAGAATACAGAGGAAGATAGCTGATACCTTCAGCAGCCGCGGTGAGGTTCATGCTGGTGTGACTGCAGAGTCTGGAGAGATGAGCCGTCGTGTACTCGTCCAGTTTCGTGTAGTCGTTGTCGTCAGTGTTCAAGAAGCGCACCAAGGGCGTCCACAGCTCTTGGATGACGGAGAGAGGCAGCCTGTTGAGTTTCTTGTCCAATTTCAGGTTCTGATACTGGAGCCTATCATCAGACCATATTAGACTAAATTCAAAGGCCAGCTTCATGGACATGCCTTCTGTGTTGACGTCCACCGTGTCAATTTGGATGTTGACTGTGACGTTGACGCGGTCACTGTGCTTCCCTTTGGCCCTTGGGGGCATCTCCTTCTGGTAATCTTCCGGGAAGACGACGAGCTGACAGGCGTGCTCGTCGCTGCGGTCGTGGCAGTCGTACTTGCTATCACACCGGTGCTCCAGAGGGACACATGTGGCGTCGTCGCAACTGAACTGCTTCTCCGAACAAGGAGTCAGTAACAGCTGTCGGAATTCTCCTGATGTTTGCTGACATCTGCCTGTCTCGAGCAGCCACATCCGACGACCCATCGGATAGTTCGGATTAGCACCCACCAGCCGGGCTAAGACGATGGACTTCTCAAGGTCCACCCACAGCCAAGTATCGTTCGTCAACAGTATTTCACTTTTGCTGAACCCTTTGAACACTAAACTGTTCATGTCGTTTTGCCACACAGTGAAGGAGATCTTCTGGCTCTCTCTCTCGCAGGTACCTCGAAAGGTAAACACTCGTTGCTCTTCAAATTTGCAAGCTGCCGTTGCGTTCTCGTTCAAACAGTCCACGTCGTCTAGCAGAAAATTGCCGAGGTAAACGCAGTTCTCATAAGCGAGACCATTCGGTTCTCCTTTAGACCAAAGTGGTTCGAGGTCTCGAAATGGATCACTGGAGGACCTCCAGACTCCTTCCTGCTCCTGGTCATTGATTGGTGTCCAAATGTTCCGGGCTCCAGGAATATCTGGCATGTGTTTGACAACCAGAGTATGAAGATCGCCGACCTCCTCTCTAGTGGTGGGCAGGGGCAGGCGAGCGCCCAGTCCTTCACAAAGGTACTGGGCTGTCGAGAAGGGCATGGGGAGGAACCAGAAATAAAAAGGGTCGATGGTGTTGCGGCAGAGTTCCTCGAGTGTGAGAGAATGCTGTGGGACTCCGGGAAGCAGTAGGTCCCTGCGCCAGGAGACGTAGTCACCCTCAGGGTCGCTGGCACACTTCGCCACCTCTTCCACCTCTTCTGGCCTTAGGGCTCTATTCCAGATGTTCACCTGGAGACAACGTCACGTAGAATGCAAGTTTACAACAACACATCACATTTACTAACCCCCAAACAAATGACAAAGAATGCTATGGACATGTCACCCTTCAGTATTCCTTTGATAATGTGTTGAAACACAAAAACGTTCGGAACTTTCGTTTCATTTTCCTAGTGGATATTTACGCATAACCGAATCGCGATTTTTTGTGATAATTCTGCATACGTACATGCATACATACATACATGCATGTAAGTATTCACCTAGTTGTGCTTGCCAGAGCTCAACCCCCGCAAGCACAACTAGGTGAGTACATACATGCATGCATACATACATACATACATACATACATACATACATACATACATACATACATACATACATACATACATACATACATACATACATACATACATAATTTATGCAATTTAACATTATTACTACCTTGAACCCAAGCAGAACAAGATTTTAACAGCAGCTCAAAATCACAAAAGGCTTTCTTAGGTAAAACAAATTCTACCATAGCAACACAGTATCGCAAAAAATAAAGGTTTTAAAAGAAAATAATGTCAGCACTTACGGCCCCAACACTATGCTTCACACTGTACCAACACAAACACACTTGTGGACCTCACACTACATAGACACACTATATCACACAAAATGTACATCCATAAAAGCACTGTTTTAAGGAAAACATAATGCACATTGTAAGCGCCATAATAAACAACTGGGGAGAGTGCCACGAACCTTGGAAGTGTACCAGGAAATTTGGAAGAGTGCCACGAACGTTGGGAGAGAGCCAGGAACCTTGGAAGAGTGTCACGAACCTTAGGAGAGAGCCAGGAACCTTGGAAGAGTGTCACAAACCTTAGGAGAGAGCCAGGAACCTTGGAAGAGTGTCAGGAACCTTGGGAGTGCCAGGAGACTGTCAGCAGAGTTACCAACCTGGGTTAAGTCCCCGGCGTACTCTAGGAAATACTTGTCTGGTCCACGGCCCAGCCAGAGGCTGTCTGCGTGGATGACATCTTCAGTGACCACTTTGACCTCGTACTGGGGTCGGCCGTCCAGGTAGGAGACCAGCTGCTGCCGCACACTGTCGTACCAGTAACACAAGTGATACCACCTGAAATGTGAGGCTGCATTTGACCAGCTTATTTATGAACGTCTTATATAGCAGAAAATTGACACTGATGGATGCCTATTACTATATACGCACAGAACCCCATCTCCGTGTGTGTGTGTGTGTGTGTGTTTGTGTGTGTGTGTGTGTGTGTGTGTGTGTGTGTGTGTGTGTGTGTGTGTGTGTGTGTGTGTGTGTGTGTGTGTGTGTGTGTGTGTGTGTAGGTGAGTCCATCTTGGTAGAGAACTGTGCTAGTTGTTCAACACAAAACTTTCAAACTTCTTAAACATATAAAAAAGAGGAATTATTAAAAAAATCCACGTCATCAATATATTATGCAGTTTCACTATCAAACCCAAACATGTTAATTACCGCGGTTTACGAATGACATTGAGACGAAAGCAACCATGATTACGCATGAGAAAGGATGTACACGTACAGCAAGGTTAAACGAACACTTAGCTAAGAGAAGTTGGAGGGAATGAGTCTGAACAATCACTAGACTTGAATGGTTCGGGGGGAAATGAGAATGAACAGACACTAAACTGGTGCGGTTGATGAACAAGTCTTAACAACATCTGAGAAGTGGTTGAGGAAAGTTTGAAGGTATACTTGGCTTTAGTGGTTGATAACACGTCTAGTTGCTTTGGAAGGTAAGACAGCTCAGCGCATATGCTGAGTATGTTGCCGAAGATATATAAATGCCGAAGGTATACTCAACATACCTGAGTATGTTGAGTTGTTGGCGAAGAGGCAGCATGATCCAGAGCCCAGTGAGGACGAGGCGGAGTTTGTCAGCCCACAACTCTGTTAAAGGTGTCAAGGTGTCAACACAGTTAAGGAAGTGTTGACCAGGTGACTGACGACCGAGGCAATGACACCTGGCCTTCACATCTGTTACCCTTCACCCTAATTCCAACAGGAGCATGGGTTAAAGGAACAAGGAAACAGAGGGTTCGCATAAATAGAGTTAAGTCAGAGTGGGAAGGCTTTGTTTGTGCTGTCTCCCAGGGCTCTTATATATATATCTTATATATAATTTATATATATAAGATTTAGATACAGGGTTGAACAACAATACTGATAAATTTGCAGGTGGCTCAAAAATAGGGAGAATAAATTCAGAAGATACTTCATAATCACTATTAGACTAACTGGATCGATTTTTACAATTGACGAAAGATTTGCAGATGCAGTTTAATGCTGACAACTGAAGGGTCTAGGACTTAGGTAATGATCACATTTACTAGATATTTTTTAAATTGCTAAATCTGATTATTTAAAGGATCTGCGAGTATAAATATTACTTGTATTATGGTGCTGATGTCTATGAAAATTGATAAGGAATGGAAATTATGTAGTATGTCGCACTCTCACACACTAGTATGTCGCACTCTCACACACTAGTATGTCGCACTCTCACACACTAGTATGTCGCACTCTCACACACTAGTATGCCGCATTCCCAGTCGACTTGAGAATGGTCCAGGACGGACCGAAACGTCTTCGTCCCTTCACCTTCTAGTGTGTGGTCTGGTCAACTTTGGTAAAATGTCTCAGTGACAACTATTATAATAATGTAAATATATTTGTAATGTAAAAATATGATTATTATTTATGTTCTGTATGAATTTGTGAGTCCCTTGAGGGACCTGAAGTAGACGAGGGTAGAACAGCCTAAACTATATATACATGTACACATACTCATGCATACATGAATACATGTATACATGAGTATGTGTACATGTATATATAACATTAATAATTTTGTAACTAGCGTCAAAAGATTGTTATTTGCTTAGCTAAACGAGCTAGAGGGTTCAGTTCCTGAACCGATAATGTGCCTCTGTAATCCTTTACACCACCGCCCACGGGATGGGTATGGGGTGCATAATAAAGAAAGAAATTGAATTACTCTATCCTTTTTGAGATGTATTTTATCTCAATAAACTTACTTGAACTTGAACAAAGATCTGTAGCCAAAAATTAATGTTATAAATGTTCGAAATATGGCGAATAGTATACTGGCATTTGTATATAGAAGCTGCAATGACAATAATATATTTTAATGTTTTTCTTCAGTAATGGGTTATTTACCCCTTATTTAGGCCCGTTTAGAAAATTCAGTTCAGTTTTGGTAACTATGCTCCACAATGCACATAAATTCACTTGAGCGTATAAAAAGGATGACAAAATTAATCCAGGGATTAAGAAATCTGGCTTTTTGAAGAGATTAACAAAGCTTAATTCGCATTCTCCAGAAAGACGAAGCGTAAGTGTTTGGTCAGTAATGAATCAGACAAATGGATGACAGGAGGGACATTAGAATGATGCGTGGGATGATTAAGAGGGACATTAATTTGGTTTTATATATGGTAACACAAAATTAAGCACTAAACATTGCAAACAAAACTGATTAATTTAAATTCAGAAAAGTCCTGGGTAAATAATGGTTTTGAGAATGGGGTTGTTGATCATAGAAAATTTTGTATTTGTTTTATTGTTTGAGGCGCAGATTAGACAGTTGGTGAATGACTCAACTCACTCACCAACTCATGTGTGGTGTGTTTAGTTATGTGGTGGGCGAATTGAGTCATGTGAAGAGTTGAGTTTGGTGACATGACTCATGTGGTGGATGACATGTGTCATGTATAGGTGA
>WNGS01161599.1:52551-90536 GCA_020271785.1 Procambarus virginalis | reverse complement strand
TTTCACCAGGGCTTGGTTGTTCACCAGGGCTGGTTGTTCACCAGGGCTGGTTGACACCAGGGGCCCCATACCTGCCCACAGGATGGGTAAGGGGTCCACTACCACCCACAGGATGGGTAAGGGGTCCACTACCACCCACAGGATGGGTATGGGGTCCACTACCACCCACAGGATGGGTATGGGGTCCACTACCACCCACAGGATGGGTATGGGGTCCACTACCACCCACAGGATGGGTATGGGGTCCACTACCACCCACAGGATGGGTATGGGGTCCACTAACACCCACAGGATGGGTATGGGGTCCACTACCACCCACAGGATGGGTATGGGGTCCACTACCACCCACAGGATGGGTATGGGGTCCACTACCACCCACAGGATGGGTATGGGGTCCACTAACACCCACAGGATGGGTATGGGGTCCACTACCACCCACAGGATGGGTATGGGGTCCACTACCACCCACAGGATGGGTATGGGGTCCACTACCACCCACAGGATGGGTATGGGGTCCACTACCACCCACAGGATGGGGTATGGGGTCCACTACCACCCACAGGATGGGTATGGGGTCCACTACCACCCACAGGATGGGGTATGGGGTCCACTAACACCCACAGGATGGGTATGGGGTCCACTACCACCCACAGGATGACAACCGTCTTGTTTACAACATTCACCATTGTTGCTGTGGTGATGGTGACGTCCGTCAGTGTTGCTGTGGCTGGCGTTATTGTAGTGGGTTTGATGTAGTTGTGGTATTGTTAGGGGGTATAAGGTCTTTGATGTAGTTGGGCAGAGCGATATTGTTGTGAGAGTCATTGGCTGTGGCTGACGACACCAGACAAAAGCGGCTTCCCGCCAAAACGTCACAATATTCTGGCGCCAAGCCTCGCTATTGACAATCTGCGACGCAGATGACACACATAGAGGCGAGTACTACACACACACACACACACACACACACACACACACACACACACCACACACACACACACACACACACACACGGGTGGTATGCGAACAAGGGGGACACAGGTGGAAACTGAGTACCCACATGAGCCACAGAGACGTTAGAAGGAACTTTTTCAGTGTCAGAGTAGTTAACGGATGGAATGCATTAGGCAGTGATGTGGTGGAGGCTGACTCCATACACAGTTTCAAGTGTAGATATGATAGAGCCCAATAGGCTCAGGAACCTGTACACCAGTTGATTAACAGTTGAGAGGCCAGTGGAGTCCTACAGGGATCAGTCCTTGGACCTATACTGTTTCTGATATACGTAAATGATCTTCCAGAAGGAATTGACTCGTTCCTCTCGATGTTTGCTGATGACGCGAAAATTATGAGGAGGATCAGGACAGAGGAGGATAGTATGAGGCTACAAGATGACCTAGACAAACTGAAAAAATGGTCCGACATATGGCTACTAAAGTTCAACCAAGTAAATGTAAGGTAATGAAATTAGGAGGAAGTAGGAGGCCAGTCACTGGATACCGAATGGGAGATGAAGTCCTTCACGAAATAGACAGAGAGAAAGATTTGGGAGTTGATATCACGTTAAACCTGTCTCCGGAAGCCCACATCAAAAGAATAACATCAGCGGCCTATGCGAGGCTGGCTAACATCAGAACTGCTTTCAGAAACCTGTGTAAGGAATCCTTCAGAACCTTGTATACCACATATGTAAGACCAATCCTGGAGTATGCAGCCCCAGCATGGAGCCCGTACCTTGTCAAGCACAAGATGAAGCTGGAAAAAGTTCAGAGGTATGCCATTAGGCTAGTCCCAGAACTAAGAGGCATGACTAATGAGGACAGACTACGTGAACTGCACCTCACGTCGCTGGAAGACAGAAGAGCTAGGGGAGACATGATCACCACATACAAAATTCTCAGGGGAATTGACAGGGTGGACAAGGATGGATTATTTAACACGGGGGGCACACGAACAAGGGGACACAGGTGGAAGCTGAGTACCCAAATGAGACAGAGAGACATTAGAAAGTACTTTTTCAGTGTCAGAGTAGTTAGTAGATGGAATGCACTAGGAAGTGATGTGGTGGAGGCTGACTCCATACTTAATTTCAAATGTAGATATGACAAGAGCCCAATAGGCTCAGGAATCTGTACATCAGTTGATTGACGGTTGAGAGGCGGGACTAAAGAGCCAGAGCTCAACCCCCACAAGCACAATTAGATGAGTACAATTAGGGGAGTACACACACACACACACACACTGACTCTTGTGCTGGAGCTGCATACATAATAGCACTCACAGAAACAAAGCTAACCAAAACCATAACAAATGCAGTGTTTCCACAGGACTACTATGTAGTGAGGAAAGAGAGAGAAGGAAGAGGAGGAGGGTGTGTAGCTTTGCTGATAAGAAAAGGTTGGAGTTTTGAAGAAATGGTTAATCAGGGCTGTGAAGGTTTCAGTGACTACATAACAGGTACCATAACAACTGGAGGACAGAAAATTATAGTAGTAGTCATATATAACCCCCCACCGAATGACAGAAGACCCAGACAGGAATATGATAGAAACAACATGGCCACCATCAATATAATAGAGAGCAGCTTCTGTGGCAAGCAGGAACGGATCCAGACTACTAATCATGGGAGATTTCAACCATGGGAAGATAAATTGGGAGAACAGAGACCCACATGGAGGACCGGACACATAGAGAGCTAAGCTGCTGGATGTGGCAACAAGAAACTCTCAGTCAACACGTCAAGGGACCGACAAGAATGAGAGGAGGGGATGAACCAGCCTTGCTTGATCTGATATTTACCCTAAATGAGTCGGATATAAGGGAAGTTAAGTTGGAAGCCCCCTTGGGAATGAGTGATCATAGTGTATTGAGCTTTGAGTACCTGGTTGAGCTAGGAATTATCACCCCCAAAAAAGAACTGGGAACCAAAGGGCTGGCGTACCAAAAGGGAAACTATGAGGAGATGAATAAATTCCTATGGGATATACATTGGGACACAGAACTCGGAACCAAGTCCGTACAAGACATGATGGACTATGTCACCCAAAAATGTCAGGAGGCTGTAACAGGTTTGTCCCAGCCCGACAGGAAAAAACAGAGAAGCAAAGGAAGAATCCGTGGTTTAATAGGGAATGTATGAAAGCAAAGGAGCTGAACAAAAGGGCATGGAGGAACTTCCGTAATAACAGAACACCAGAAAGTAGAGAGAGATACCAGAGAACCAGGAACGAGTATGTCAGTGTGAGAAGAGCAGCTGAGAAAAGGTATGAAAATGATATAGCTAATAAAGCCAAGACTGAACCAAAGCTACTACACAGTCACATCAGGAGGAAGACAACAGTGAAGGAACAGGTGATTAAACTTAGGGTGGGCGAGGACAGGTACACAGAGAATGACAAAGAGGTGTGTGAAGAACTCAACAAAAGGTTCAGGAGTCTTTACAATAGAACAAGATGAGGTCACGGCGCTAGGAGAGGTGGCAGCAAACCAGGTGACCTTGGAAAGGTTCGAAATTACAAGAGATGAGGTCAAAAGCACCTATTGGAGCTGGATGTGAGAAAGCTGTTGGGCCGGATGGAATCTCGCCATGGGTATTGAAAGAGTGTGCAGGAGCACTTTGCTTACCACTCTCCATAGTGTATAGTAAGTCACTGGAAACGGGGGACCTACCAGAAATATGGAAGACTGCTAATGTAGTACCAATATACAAAAAGGGTGACAGACAAGAGGCACTGAACTACAGGCCAGTGTCCTTAACTTGTATACCATGCAAGGTGATGGAGAAGATTGTGAGAAAAAACCTAGTAACACATCTGGAGAGAAGAGACTTCGTGACAACCCATCAACATGGGTTCAGGGAGGGTAAATCTTGCCTTACAGGCTTGATAGAATTCTACGATCAGGTGACAAGAATTAAGCAAGAAAGAGAAGAATGGGCGGGCTGCATTTTTTTGGACTGTCGGGAAGCCTTTGACACAGTACCCCATAAAAGGTTGATGCATAAGCTGGAGAAACAGACAGGAGTAACTGGTAGGGCGCTCCAGTGGATAAGGGAGTACCTAAGCAATACGAAGCAGGGAGTTACAGTATGGGGTGAAACCTCAGATTGGTGTGAAGTCACCAGTGGAGTCCCACAGGGCTCTGTACTTGGACCTATCCTGTTTCTGATATACGTAAATGATCTCCCAGAGGGTATAGACTCATTCCTCTCAATGTTTGCTGACGACGCCAAAATTATAAGAAGGATTGAGACAAAGGAGGACAGCTTGAGGCTTCAAGAAGACGTAGACAAGCTGCAGGAATGGTCGAACAAATGGTTGTTAGACTTTAACCCAAGCAAATGTAATGTAATGAAGATAGGTGTAGGGAGCAGGAGACCAGATACAAGGCATCATTTGGGAGATGAAATTCTTCAAGTCAGAGAGAGAGAAAGACTTGGGGGGTTGATATCACGCCAGACCTGTCCCCTGAAGCCCATATCAAGAGGATAACATCAGCGAAATATGCCAGGTTGGCTAACCTAAGAACGGCATTCAGAAACTTGTGTAAGCAATCTTTCAGAACTTTGTACACCACATATGTCAGACCATTCCTGGAGTATGCGGCTCCAGCATGGAGGCCATATCTAGTTAATTATAAGTCTAAGCTGGAAAAGGTTCAAAGGTTTGCCACCAGACTAGTACCCGAACTGAGGGGTATGAGCTACGAGGAGAGACTACGGGAATTAAACATCACGTCACTGGGAGACAGAAGAGTTAGAGGGGACATAATCACCACATACAAGATTCTCATACGAATTGATAGGGTAGATAAAGATAAGACTATTTAACATAAGGGGCACATGCACTAGGGGACACAGGTGGAAATTGAGTACCCAAATGAATCATAGAGACGTTAGAAAGTGTTTTTTCAGTGTCAGAGTGGTTGACAAATGGAATGCATTAGGAAGTGATGTGGTGGAGGCTGACTCCATACACAGCTTCAAGTGTAGATATGATAGAGCCCAATAGGCTCAGGAACCTGTACACCTGTTGATTGACGGTTGAGAGGCGGGACCAAGGAGGCAAAGCTCAACCCCTGCCAGCACAAGTAGGTAAGTACAACTAGGTAAGTACACACAGACACACAGACAGAGTTTGTTAGACCAAAGGTGGAATATTCAGCGGTTGTGTGGTGCCCATATCTCAAGAAGCACATCAACAAACTGGAAAAGGTGCAAAAATATAGAACTTAATGGCTCCCGGAACTCAAAGACACCAGCAACGAGGAAAGGTTCGCGACATTAAATATACGAAACTAAAAGATACAAGAAAAAGAGGTGATATGATCACTACATACAAAATAGTAACAGGAATCGATACAATTGCTAGGGAAGAGTTCCTGAGACCCGGAACTTCAAGAACAAGAGGGTCATAGATTTAAACTATATAAAGCTGACGAAGATATATAAGGAAATTCCCTTTCACAGAGTGGTAGACAATTACGGCCACGACGGTCGTAATTGTCGTAACGAAATACATAAATATCCGTTGAGCGACTTCCGGGTCGCCGAGGACCTAAATATTAGTGAATATGTGAACTACTGGCTGATAGGGTTTAGTCTTTGTGCTTAGTAATTAAATATTACATAGCCAGGAGTATTAATTTATGTGGTCTTTATGCTTAATTAACGTTGACTTAATTAACGTTGACTTAATTAACGTTGACTTAATTAACGTTGACTTAATTAACGTTGACTTAATTAACGTTGACTTAATTAACGTTGACTTAATTAACGTTGACTTAATTAACGTTGACTTAATTAACGTTGACTTAATTAACGTTGACCTAATTAACGTTGACCTAATTAACGTTGACCTAATTAACGTTGACCTAATTAACGTTGACCTAATTAACGTTGACCTAATTAACGTTGACCTAATTAACGTTGACCTAATTAACGTTGACTTAATTAACGTTGACTTAATTAACGTTGACTTAATTAACGTTGACTTAATTAACGTTGACTTAATTAACGTTGACTTAATTAACGTTGACCTAATTAACGTTGACTTAATTAACGTTGACTTAAATAACGTTGACTTAATTAACGTTGACTTAATTAACGTTGACTTAATTAACGTTGACTTAATTAACGTTGACTTAATTAACGTTGACTTAATTAACGTTGACTTAATTAACGTTGACTTAATTAACGTTGACTTAATTAACGTTGACTTAATTAACGTTGACTTAATTAACGTTGACTTAATTAACGTTGACTTAATTAACGTTGACTTAATTAACGTTGACTTAATTAACGTTGACTTAAAAGAACAGATCGAATGCAGTTCGATTTTTGTTTTATTTTGTAGCGGTGGGAGGAGGGAGGAGGAGGAGTGAGTTGTGTGTGTGTGTGTGTGTGTGTGGTGGAGCTCACTGAGCCCCGACCTTAAATGTCTGCAAGTCTAGTTTTGGTTATTCCTGCCACAGTTTTTAATATAATTTGTTACTATTATATTGTACATTAATTTGTTGTATCAACGAGAAAATCAGTAGGAACAATGAAGAGGATTCGAACCCGCACACTTGGTATTCCCAAGCTATTGCCCGAGACCACTACACCACCACGCGGCCTGGGGTCACACCGAGCCGTCAACAGTCAACTTGCACCTAATGACACTCTGGCAACTTACACAGCACCATACCCCCCCCCCCCACCATGCTCACACGAGACTGACCACACTCAATGGACCTGTAAGTGAGGTGCTTCACCTTCACCTCATCCTCCGGTATATACATCATGCAGCAAGGAACGGTGTAACACAATTTTTAGACCCAAATATCAGAAACAAGCTTATTGAGAATAACCGAACTCAATTACGGGCTCACCGTAGCCCGTGCTACATGGACACTTCGTTCTGAGTAGCTAAATCTGAAACAACAATAACAACAAAGTGTGTACTACGTCTGCACTATTCCAAGCTGAAGGTCTAGTCTGAGAAGTTCAGGCTAAATTAATTACCCTTAGGAAGGCAGCGTCTCCCTCTGGGCCGAGGTTTCTAATCATTTTATAGGTTATTTTGTCAGCTCCAGGGGATGTATTCTTGGAGTTCGTCTTAGCCCGATTGAGCTCATCCAGTGTGAAGGGGGCATTAGTGTCAGAGACTTCTTCACATGCTGTAAGGATTCTGTGCCACCTTTCTTCCTCTAGTCCTGTCTGTACTGCTAATACATCTGGTGGAAGTTGATTGCTGGCTGCTCTCTCTGCAAACCTGGTTGCCAGTACTTCGGCTTCCTGTAGAGGATCCTTGGGGTGTGGGGCTTTAGGTGTTTTATTCCCTTTGGCCCGGTGGATTTGCTGCCACATCTCTCCAAGAGAGGTGTGTTCATTCAGGTGTGAACACCATTCCAGCCACTTTTGTTCTTTTATTAGTCTGGTCTCTCGATGTACATGTTCCTTGACCTCACAAAGTAAGGACCTGTTGCGGTCACTCGGATGCTTTTTGTATAGCTTTCTTGTTCTGTTGAGTCTATGGTTGAGTTCTTTGACACGTTCGCAATAGTACCAATGATCTTTATGGTGTCCGGTGGACTGTTTTTTCAGTGGGATTGAGTGGTTGGCTGCACTTTGAATCGCTTTGACAAATTCTTCTTCTGCCTGATTAATGTCTCCGGGAAGATCATAGTTTCTATGCCACTTTGAAATGAGGTTTTGAAATCGGTCCCAGTTTGCTAAAGCAAAGTTCCAGGCTTCAGATGGAGGCGGAGGTGGAGTGGGTAGGTCTAACTTAAGATCAATTTGGACCCCATAGTGGTCGCTTGTGAGTGTGGGCTCAACTGACCATGTCGCTACATCTCTTAAGGACGCTGACACGAAGGTAAGGTCTAATCTACCTCCTTGGATGTGGGTAGGTTCATTCTTGTTTAGGATTTGGATTTCTGGAAGCTGGTCTAGTAGATGTGCAATGTGAATGCCGGCCTCATTTGTTGTGTTCGAGCCCAGTGCCAATCGACGATGGGCATTAAAATCTCCACAAATGATTGTGTTTGATGTAGTCGCGTGTCCAAATAACACCGAGAGATCCACTTCAGCAGGGGGTGTGGTAGAGTGGGCGCCCACCACGCGTGGAGGCCCGAGGTGGTTGTGCCTGTGTGTACAGGAACGTGAGTGGTAATGATTTACAATAACACTGAGCCAGGTTGTGAGTGTCTTGAATGGTGGTTATTAATATTTGACACCAGACCTAAATTTGCTCACGACTGCCGCCGCCACCTTCCCTGATCCTGCACCATCCCCCCACCCCCCATGGTGGGGCACCTTCCCCCCAGGATAGCGCCCCCCGAGCCCAGGGGGGGCACTCGAGCCCCCTTACAACTGGTGTTATTAAAAGGGATTAAAGAGGCCGGTGTGACCCGCTGACAGTTGGACTGTCCTTTCCGCGCTCTTGACCTGATTAGTGCGTGTGTGCGCGTGTGCGTGCGTGCGTGTGCGTGCGTGTGTGTGTGTGTGTGTGTGTGTGTGTGGTGTGTGTGTGGTGTGTGTGTGTGTGTGTGTGTGTGTGTGTGTGTGTGTGTGTGTGTGTAGACAAATTATTGACCTGCTTGCGTGCGTAAGGACTGTTATTGATCACGCTTGTGCTCACACGCAGTTATTGACCTGGCTTGTTGTGGTGGGTGTGGGGAGAGAGGGAGGGGGGGGACTGAGAGGGAGACATACTGTCCCGTTTTCTGTTTTGGGTCCTCTGGTAGGTTAGGATAAGGGCCTTTAGTACGACAGTTTCTTGACGTTGAGGAACCTTAGGAGGGCGGGGTGGGTGGTGTGCCTAGCGAGTGATTGGTCCGGGTTCGAATCCCGGCTGGGGAGGATTGACTAGGCGTCAATCCTTAACTGTTCGCCTCTGTTCACCCAGCAGTAATTGGGCACCTGATTGTAAACAGATTGGCGGGTCGTGTTCCAGGGAAGACTAGTAGGGTAAGGCTTACCATGAACTATGGGAAGGGAAAGCTCTCAGCCTGCTAACAGGAGTCAGCAGTCGTCTGCTCCTGTACCCTCCTGTGTAAAACTAGTAGGGTAAGGCTTACCATGAACTATAGGAAGGGAAAGCTCTCAGCCAGCTAACAGGAGTCAGCAGTCGTCTGCTCCTGTACCCTCCTGTGTAAAACTAGTAGGGTAAGGCTTACCATGAACTATAGGAAGGGAAAGCTCTCAGCCAGCTAACAGGAGTCAGCAGTCGTCTGCTCCTGTACCCTCCTGTGTAAAACTAGTAGGGTAAGGCTTACCATGAACTATGGGAAGGGAAAGCTCTCAGCCAGCTAACAGGAGTCAGCAGTCGTCTGCTCCTGTACCCTCCTGTGTAAAACTAGTAGGGTAAGGCTTACCATGAACTATAGGAATGGAAAGCTCTCAGCCAGCTAACAGGAGTCAGCAGTCGTCTGCTCCTGTACCCTCCTGTGTAAAACTAGTAGGGTAAGGCTTACCATGAACTATGGGAAGGGAAAGCTCTCAGCCAGCTAACAGGAGTCAGCAGTCGTCTGCTCCTGTACCCTCCTGTGTAAAACTAGTAGGGTAAGGCTTACCATGAACTATGGGAAGGGAAAGCTCTCAGCCTGCTAACAGGAGTCAGCAGTCGTCTGCTCCTGTACCCTCCTGTGTAAAACTAGTAGGGTAAGGCTTACCATGAACTATGGGAAGGGAAAGCTCTCAGCCTGCTAACAGGAGTCAGCAGTCGTCTGCTCCTGTACCCTCCTGTGTAAAACTAGTAGGGTAAGGCTTACCATGAACTATGGGAAGGGAAAGCTCTCAGCCAGCTAACAGGAGTCAGCAGTCGTCTGCTCCTGTACCCTCCTGTGTAAAACTAGTAGGGTAAGGCTTACCATGAACTAAGGGAAGGGAAAGCTCTCAGCCTGCTAACAGGAGCCAGCAGTCGTCTGCTCCTGTACCCTCCTGTGTAAAACTAGTAGGGTAAGGCTTACCATGAACTATGGGAAGGGAAAGCTCTCAGCCAGCTAACAGGAGTCAGCAGTCGTCTGCTCCTGTACCCTCCTGTGTAAAACTAGTAGGGTAAGGCTTACCATGAACTAAGGGAAGGGAAAGCTCTCAGCCAGCTAACAGGAGTCAGCAGTCGTCTGCTCCTGTACCCTCCTGTGTAAAACTAGTAGGGTAAGGCTTACCATGAACTAAGGGAAGGGAAAGCTCTCAGCCAGCTAACAGGAGTCAGCAGTCGTCTGCTCCTGTACCCTCCTGTGTAAAACTAGTAGGGTAAGGCTTACCAGCTCCACCAACACAACTTCCTGCTATACCCCCCCCCTTTCACCCACACAAACGACTCTGAATTGAGGTTGAAAAAATTGTTTCAACCACGCGACTGGTTCATCAAGGCGGTAAATTACCTGTTTTTTTCTCTCTCTCATTTGCGCTTGTGTGATGTCGAGCTTTCTGGCTGGCCCAGAGACGCGAAACTGATCCATCGTATTGCTACAATATTTTTCCAACTAGCTGTTGATTGCCGGAAATGAGATTCAGCTCCTGGGTTCAGCCTCTTATCCAACAGAGGTGGTTAGGCTCGTTCATCCCAATTTGGTTCTTCCTATAGTGCGCTCACCATACCTGCCGGACAGTACAGTGTGCTCACCATACACAACAGTACAGTGTGCTCACCATACCTGCCAGACAGTACAGTGTGCTCACCATACACAACAGTACAATGTGCTCACCATACACAACAGTACAGTGTGCTCACCATACCTGCCAGACAGTACAGTGTGCTCACCATACCTGCCAGACAGTACAGTGTGCTCACCATACCTGCCAGACAGTACAGTGTGCTCACCATACACAACAGTACAATGTGCTCACCATACCTACCAGACAGTACAGTGTGCTCACCATACCTACCAGACAGTACAGTGTGCTCACCATACCTACCAGACAGTACAGTGTGCTCACCATACCTACCAGACAGTACAGTGTGCTCACCATACCTGCCAGACAGTACAGTGTGCTCACCATACACAACAGTACAGTGTGCTCACCATACCTGCCAGACAGTACAGTGTGCTCACCATACACAACAGTACAGTGTGCTCACCATACCTACCAGACAGTACAGTGTGCTCACCATACCTGCCAGACAGTACAGTGTGCTCACCATACCTGCCAGACAGTACAGTGTGCTCACCATACACAACAGTACAGTGTGCTCACCATACACAACAGTACAGTGTGCTCACCATACACAACAGTACAGTGTGCTCACCATACCTGCCAGACAGTACAGTGTGCTCACCATACACAACAGTACAGTGTGCTCACCATACACAACAGTACAGTGTGCTCACCATACCTACCAGACAGTACAGTGTGCTCACCATACCTGCCAGACAGTACAGTGTGCTCACCATACACAACAGTACAGTGTGCTCACCATACCTGCCAGACAGTACAGTGTGCTCACCATACACAACAGTACAGTGTGCTCACCATACACAACAGTACAGTGTGCTCACCATACCTACCAGACAGTACAGTGTGCTCACCATACCTACCAGACAGTACAGTGTGCTCACCATACCTGCCAGACAGTACAGTGTGCTCACCATACCTGCCAGACAGTACAGTGTGCTCACCATACCTGCCAGACAGTACAGTGTGCTCACCATACACAACAGTACAGTGTGCTCACCATACCTGCCAGACAGTACAGTGTGCTCACCATACCTGCCAGACAGTACAGTGTGCTCACCATACACAACAGTACAGTGTGCTCACCACACCTGCCAAACAGTACAGTGTGCTCACCATACACAACAGTACAGTGTGCTCACCATACCTGCCAGACAGTACAGTGTGCTCACCATACACAACAGTACAGTGTGCTCACCACACCTGCCAGACAGTACAGTGTGCTCACCATACCTGCCAGACAGTACAGTGTGCTCACCATACCTGCCAGACAGTACAGTGTGCTCACCATACCTGCCAGACAGTACAGTGTGCTCACCATACCTGCCAGACAGTACAGTGTGCTCACCATACACAACAGTACAGTGTGCTCACCATACCTGCCAGACAGTACAGTGTGCTCACCATACACAACAGTACAGTGTGCTCACCATACCTGCCAGACAGTACAGTGTGCTCACCATACACAACAGTACAGTGTGCTCACCATACCTGCCAGACAGTACAGTGTGCTCACCATACACAACAGTACAGTGTGCTCACCATACCTACCAGACAGTACAGTGTGCTCACCATACCTGCCAGACAGTACAGTGTGCTCACCATACACAACAGTACAGTGTGCTCACCATACCTGCCAGACAGTACAGTGTGCTCACCATACACAACAGTACAGTGTGCTCACCATACCTGCCAGACAGTACAGTGTGCTCACCATACCTGCCAGACAGTACAGTGTGCTCACCATACCTGCCAGACAGTACAGTGTGCTCACCATACCTGCCAGACAGTACAGTGTGCTCACCATACCTGCCAGACAGTACAGTGTGCTCACCATACAACAGTACAGTGTGCTCACCATACCTGCCAGACAGTACAGTGTGCTCACCATACCTGCCAGACAGTACAGTGTGCTCACCATACCTGCCAGACAGTACAATGTGCTCACCATACCTGCCGGACAGTACTGTGTGCTCACCATACCTGCCGGACAGTACAGTGTGCTCACCATACCTGCCAGACAGTACAGTGTGCTCACCATACCTGCCAGACAGTACAATGTGCTCACCATACCTGCCAGACAGTACAGTGTGCTCACCATACACAACAGTACAGTGTGCTCACCATACCTGCCAGACAGTACAGTGTGCTCACCATACACAACAGTACAGTGTGCTCACCATACCTGCCAGACAGTACAGTGTGCTCACCATACCTGCCAGACAGTACAGTGTGCTCACCATACCTGCCAGACAGTACAGTGTGCTCACCATACACAACAGTACAGTGTGCTCACCATACCTGCCAGACAGTACAGTGTGCTCACCATACCTGCCAGACAGTACAGTGTGCTCACCATACCTGCCAGACAGTACAGTGTGCTCACCATACACAACAGTACAGTGTGCTCACCATACCTGCCAGACAGTACAGTGTGCTCACCATACCTGCCAGACAGTACAGTGTGCTCACCATACCTGCCAAACAGTACAATGTGCTCACCATACCTGCCAGACAGTACAGTGTGCTCACCATACCTGCCAGACAGTACAGTGTGCTCACCATACCTGCCAGACAGTACAGTGTGCTCACCATACCTGCCAGACAGTACAGTGTGCTCACCATACACAACAGTACAGTGTGCTCACCATACCTGCCAGACAGTACAGTGTGCTCACCATACCTGCCAGACAGTACAGTGTGCTCACCATACACAACAGTACAGTGTGCTCACCATACCTGCCAGACAGTACAGTGTGCTCACCATACCTGCCAGACAGTACAGTGTGCTCACCATACCTGCCAGACAGTACAGTGTGCTCACCATACACAACAGTACAGTGTGCTCACCATACACAACAGTACAGTGTGCTCACCATACCTGCCAGACAGTACAGTGTGCTCACCATACCTGCCAGACAGTACAGTGTGCTCACCATACACAACAGTACAGTGTGCTCACCATACCTGCCAGACAGTACAGTGTGCTCACCATACACAACAGTACAGTGTGCTCACCATACCTGCCAGACAGTACAGTGTGCTCACCATACCTGCCAGACAGTACAGTGTGCTCACCATACCTACCAGACAGTACAGTGTGCTCACCATACCTGCCAGACAGTACAGTGTGCTCACCATACACAACAGTACAGTGTGCTCACCATACACAACAGTACAGTGTGCTCACCATACCTGCCAGACAGTACAGTGTGCTCACCATACCTGCCAGACAGTACAGTGTGCTCACCATACCTGCCAGACAGTACAGTGTGCTCACCATACCTGCCAGACAGTACAGTGTGCTCACCATACACAACAGTACAGTGTGCTCACCATACCTGCCAGACAGTACAGTGTGCTCACCATACCTGCCAAACAGTACAGTGTGCTCACCATACACAACAGTACAGTGTGCTCACCATACCTGCCAGACAGTACAGTGTGCTCACCATACCTGCCAGACAGTACAGTGTGCTCACCATACCTGCCAGACAGTACAGTGTGCTCACCATACCTGCCAGACAGTACAGTGTGCTCACCATACACAACAGTACAGTGTGCTCACCATACACAACAGTACAGTGTGCTCACCATACACAACAGTACAGTGTGCTCACCATACACAACAGTACAGTGTGCTCACCATACACAACAGTACAGTGTGCTCACCATACACAACAGTACAGTGTGCTCACCATACACAACAGTACAGTGTGCTCACCATACACAACAGTACAGTGTGCTCACCATACCTGCCGACAGTACAGTGTGCTCACCATACCTGCCAGACAGTACAGTGTGCTCACCATACCTGCCAGACAGTACAGTGTGCTCACCATACACAACAGTACAGTGTGCTCACCACACGTGCCAAACAGTACAGTGTGCTCACCATACACAACAGTACAGTGTGCTCACCATACCTGCCAGACAGTACAGTGTGCTCACCATACCTGCCAGACAGTACAGTGTGCTCACCATACACAACAGTACAGTGTGCTCACCATACACAACAGTACAGTGTGCTCACCATACCTGCCAGACAGTACAGTGTGCTCACCATACACAACAGTACAGTGTGCTCACCATACACAACAGTACAGTGTGCTCACCATACCTGCCAGACAGTACAGTGTGCTCACCATAACTGCCGGACAGTACAGTGTGCTCACCATACCTGCCGGACAGTACAGTGTGCTCACCATACACAACAGTACAGTGTGCTCACCATACACAACAGTACAGTGTGCTCACCATACCTGCCAGACAGTACAGTGTGCTCACCATACACAACAGTACAGTGTGCTCACCATACCTGCCGGACAGTACAGTGTGCTCACCATACCTGCCAGACAGTACAGTGTGCTCACCATACACAACAGTACAGTGTGCTCACCATACACAACAGTACAGTGTGCTCACCATACCTGCCAGACAGTACAGTGTGCTCACCATACACAACAGTACAGTGTGCTCACCATACCTGCCAGACAGTACAGTGTGCTCACCATACACAACAGTACAGTGTGCTCACCATACACAACAGTACAGTGTACTCACCATACACAACAGTACAGTGTGCTCACCATACACAACAGTACAGTGTGCTCACCATACCTGCCGGACAGTACAGTGTGCTCACCATACACAACAGTACAGTGTGCTCACCATACACAACAGTACAGTGTACTCACCATACACAACAGTACAGTGTACTCACCATACACAACAGTACAGTGTACTCACCATACACAACAGTACAGTGTGCTCACCATACACAACAGTACAGTGTACTCACCATACACAACAGTACAGTGTACTCACCATACACAACAGTACAGTGTGCTCACCATACACAACAGTACAGTGTGCTCACCATACACAACAGTACAGTGTGCTCACCATACACAACAGTACAGTGTGCTCACCATACCTGCCAGACAGTACAGTGTGCTCACCATACACAACAGTACAGTGTGCTCACCATACCTGCCGGACAGTACAGTGTGCTCACCATACACAACAGTACAGTGTGCTCACCATACACAACAGTACAGTGTACTCACCATACACAACAGTACAGTGTGCTCACCATACACAACAGTACAGTGTGCTCACCATACCTGCCGGACAGTACAGTGTGCTCACCATACACAACAGTACAGTGTGCTCACCATACACAACAGTACAGTGTACTCACCATACACAACAGTACAGTGTGCTCACCATACACAACAGTACAGTGTGCTCACCATACACAACAGTACAGTGTACTCACCATACACAACAGTACAGTGTACTCACCATACACAACAGTACAGTGTGCTCACCATACACAACAGTACAGTGTGCTCACCATACACAACAGTACAGTGTGCTCACCATACACAACAGTACAGTGTACTCACCATACACAACAGTACAGTGTACTCACCATACACAACAGTACAGTGTACTCACCATACACAACAGTTCCGTCGTTTGAATAAAAAATTTAGTTTTGTCCCGTTTTTAGTAAAAAAAAATATTACAGTTGGATTAAGAGCAGGGGAGCGGGTGTTCCCACTCCCAGGCCAGCCCTGGAGGCGGGCCCGACCAGCGTGTAAGACAGTCTACGGGCTCGCCATAGTCCGTGCTACTTGGAACATTTTCTCCCAAGTAGCGACTCTTGGACCACCAGCAGGAGACGATAGTGACCATACGCGTGCGTGAGTACTGGTGAAGTCTCACCTAACACCGCGGTAAGTGTATTGATGAGTCGTGATGAATCTGGGAGCTTAGCCGCATACTCATGCCCGTGATGAGGCAAGTGACACTTGTGATGAGTATTATTATGAGTTGACTGACCTGGCAGGCGCCAGAGGTCCTAGTGGCTATAGTTGACTGACCTGGCAGGCGCCAGTGGTCCTAGTGGCTATAGTTGACTGACCTGGCAGGCGCCAGAGGTCCTAGTGGCTATAGTTGACTGACCTGGCAGGCGCCAGAGGTCCTAGTGGCTATAGTTGACTGACCTGGCAGGCGCCAGAGGTCCTAGTGGCTATAGTTGACTGACCTGGCAGGCGCCAGAGGTCCTAGTGGCTATAGTTGACTGACCTGGCAGGCGCCAGAGGCCCTAGTGGCTATAGTTGACTGACCTGGCAGGCGCCAGTGGTCCTAGTGACTAGGGGTCAACAATGGTGGCGCGTCAGGTCAGGGCTCACTTGACCAGACAGGTCACACACTATACAATTTTCCACCAAGGTAGCAATTTAGTGCATTAGGCATCGATCTGAGGCTACTAGCTCGGAGGGTTATCTTGAGGTTATCTTGAGGTTATCTTGAGGTTATCTTGAGGTTATCTTGAGGTTATTTCGGGGCTTAGCGTCCCCGCGGCCCGGTCCTCGACCAGGCCTCCTTTTTGTTACACACTCCCAGGAAGCAGNGTGCTCACCATACCTACCAGACAGTACAGTGTGCTCACCATACCTGCCAGACAGTACAGTGTGCTCACCATACACAACAGTACAGTGTGCTCACCATACCTACCAGACAGTACAGTGTGCTCACCATACACAACAGTACAGTGTGCTCACCATACACAACAGTACAGTGTGCTCACCATACCTACCAGACAGTACAGTGTGCTCACCATACCTGCCAGACAGTACAGTGTGCTCACCATACCGGCCAGACAGTACAGTGTGCTCACCATACCTGCCAGACAGTACAGTGTGCTCACCATACACAACAGTACAGTGTGCTCACCATACCTGCCAGACAGTACAGTGTGCTCACCATACCTGCCAGACAGTACAGTGTGCTCACCATACACAACAGTACAGTGTGCTCACCACACCTGCCAAACAGTACAGTGTGCTCACCATACACAACAGTACAGTGTGCTCACCATACCTGCCAGACAGTACAGTGTGCTCACCATACACAACAGTACAGTGTGCTCACCACACCTGCCAGACAGTACAGTGTGCTCACCATACCTGCCAGACAGTACAGTGTGCTCACCATACCTGCCAGACAGTACAGTGTGCTCACCATACCTGCCAGACAGTACAGTGTGCTCACCATACCTGCCAGACAGTACAGTGTGCTCACCATACCTGCCAGACAGTACAGTGTGCTCACCATACACAACAGTACAGTGTGCTCACCATACCTGCCAGACAGTACAGTGTGCTCACCATACACAACAGTACAGTGTGCTCACCATACCTGCCAGACAGTACAGTGTGCTCACCATACACAACAGTACAGTGTGCTCACCATACCTGCCAGACAGTACAGTGTGCTCACCATACACAACAGTACAGTGTGCTCACCATACCTGCCAGACAGTACAGTGTGCTCACCATACACAACAGTACAGTGTGCTCACCATACCTGCCAGACAGTACAGTGTGCTCACCATACACAACAGTACAGTGTGCTCACCATACCTACCAGACAGTACAGTGTGCTCACCATACCTGCCAGACAGTACAGTGTGCTCACCATACACAACAGTACAGTGTGCTCACCATACCTGCCAGACAGTACAGTGTGCTCACCATACACAACAGTACAGTGTGCTCACCATACCTGCCGGACAGTACAGTGTGCTCACCATACCTGCCAGACAGTACAGTGTGCTCACCATACCTGCCAGACAGTACAGTGTGCTCACCATACCTGCCAGACAGTACAGTGTGCTCACCATACCTGCCAGACAGTACAGTGTGCTCACCATACACAACAGTACAGTGTGCTCACCATACCTGCCAGACAGTACAGTGTGCTCACCATACCTGCCAGACAGTACAGTGTGCTCACCATACCTGCCAGACAGTACAATGTGCTCACCATACCTGCCGGACAGTACAGTGTGCTCACCATACCTGCCAGACAGTACAGTGTGCTCACCATACCTGCCAGACAGTACAATGTGCTCACCATACCTGCCAGACAGTACAGTGTGCTCACCATACACAACAGTACAGTGTGCTCACCATACCTGCCAGACAGTACAGTGTGCTCACCATACACAACAGTACAGTGTGCTCACCATACCTGCCAGACAGTACAGTGTGCTCACCATACCTGCCAGACAGTACAGTGTGCTCACCATACACAACAGTACAGTGTGCTCACCATACCTGCCAGACAGTACAGTGTGCTCACCATACCTGCCAGACAGTACAGTGTGCTCACCATACCTGCCAGACAGTACAGTGTGCTCACCATACCTGCCAGACAGTACAGTGTGCTCACCATACCTGCCAGACAGTACAGTGTGCTCACCATACACAACAGTACAGTGTGCTCACCATACCTGCCAGACAGTACAGTGTGCTCACCATACACAACAGTACAGTGTGCTCACCATACCTGCCAGACAGTACAGTGTGCTCACCATACACAACAGTACAGTGTGCTCACCATACCTGCCAGACAGTACAGTGTGCTCACCATACACAACAGTACAGTGTGCTCACCATACCTGCCAGACAGTACAGTGTGCTCACCATACACAACAGTACAGTGTGCTCACCATACCTGCCAGACAGTACAGTGTGCTCACCATACACAACAGTACAGTGTGCTCACCATACCTACCAGACAGTACAGTGTGCTCACCATACCTGCCAGACAGTACAGTGTGCTCACCATACACAACAGTACAGTGTGCTCACCATACCTGCCAGACAGTACAGTGTGCTCACCATACACAACAGTACAGTGTGCTCACCATACCTGCCGGACAGTACAGTGTGCTCACCATACCTGCCAGACAGTACAGTGTGCTCACCATACCTGCCAGACAGTACAGTGTGCTCACCATACCTGCCAGACAGTACAGTGTGCTCACCATACCTGCCAGACAGTACAGTGTGCTCACCATACACAACAGTACAGTGTGCTCACCATACCTGCCAGACAGTACAGTGTGCTCACCATACCTGCCAGACAGTACAGTGTGCTCACCATACCTGCCAGACAGTACAGTGTGCTCACCATACCTGCCGGACAGTACAGTGTGCTCACCATACCTGCCAGACAGTACAGTGTGCTCACCATACCTGCCAGACAGTACAATGTGCTCACCATACCTGCCAGACAGTACAGTGTGCTCACCATACACAACAGTACAGTGTGCTCACCATACCTGCCAGACAGTACAGTGTGCTCACCATACACAACAGTACAGTGTGCTCACCATACCTGCCAGACAGTACAGTGTGCTCACCATACCTGCCAGACAGTACAGTGTGCTCACCATACACAACAGTACAGTGTGCTCACCATACCTGCCAGACAGTACAGTGTGCTCACCATACCTGCCAGACAGTACAGTGTGCTCACCATACCTGCCAAACAGTACAGTGTGCTCACCATACCTGCCAGACAGTACAGTGTGCTCACCATACCTGCCAGACAGTACAGTGTGCTCACCATACCTGCCAGACAGTACAGTGTGCTCACCATACACAACAGTACAGTGTGCTCACCATACCTGCCAGACAGTACAGTGTGCTCACCATACCTGCCAGACAGTACAGTGTGCTCACCATACACAACAGTACAGTGTGCTCACCATACCTGCCAGACAGTACAGTGTGCTCACCATACCTGCCAGACAGTACAGTGTGCTCACCATACCTGCCAGACAGTACAGTGTGCTCACCATACACAACAGTACAGTGTGCTCACCATACCTGCCAGACAGTACAGTGTGCTCACCATACACAACAGTACAGTGTGCTCACCATACACAACAGTACAGTGTGCTCACCATACACAACAGTACAGTGTGCTCACCATACCTGCCGGACAGTACAGTGTGCTCACCATACCTGCCAGACAGTACAGTGTGCTCACCATACACAACAGTACAGTGTGCTCACCATACCTGCCAGACAGTACAGTGTGCTCACCATACACAACAGTACAGTGTGCTCACCATACCTGCCAGACAGTACAGTGTGCTCACCATACCTGCCAGACAGTACAGTGTGCTCACCATACCTACCAGACAGTACAGTGTGCTCACCATACCTGCCAGACAGTACAGTGTGCTCACCATACACAACAGTACAGTGTGCTCACCATACATACAACAGTACAGTGTGCTCACCATACACAACAGTACAGTGTGCTCACCATACCTGCCAGACAGTACAGTGTGCTCACCATACCTGCCAGACAGTACAGTGTGCTCACCATACCTGCCAGACAGTACAGTGTGCTCACCATACCTGCCAGACAGTACAGTGTGCTCACCATACACAACAGTACAGTGTGCTCACCATACCTGCCAGACAGTACAGTGTGCTCACCATACCTGCCAAACAGTACAGTGTGCTCACCATACACAACAGTACAGTGTGCTCACCATACCTGCCAACAGTACAGTGTGCTCACCATACCTGCCAGACAGTACAGTGTGCTCACCATACCTGCCAGACAGTACAGTGTGCTCACCATACCTGCCAGACAGTACAGTGTGCTCACCATACACAACAGTACAGTGTGCTCACCATACACAACAGTACAGTGTGCTCACCATACACAACAGTACAGTGTGCTCACCATACACACAGTACAGTGTGCTCACCATACACAACAGTACAGTGTGCTCACCATACACAACAGTACAGTGTGCTCACCATACACAACAGTACAGTGTGCTCACCATACACAACAGTACAGTGTGCTCACCATACACAACAGTACAGTGTGCTCACCATACACAACAGTACAGTGTGCTCACCATACCTGCCGGACAGTACAGTGTGCTCACTATACCTGCCAGACAGTACAGTGTGCTCACCATACCTGCCAGACAGTACAGTGTGCTCACCATACACAACAGTACAGTGTGCTCACCACACCTGCCAAACAGTACAGTGTGCTCACCATACACAACAGTACAGTGTGCTCACCATACACAACAGTACAGTGTGCTCACCATACCTGCCAGACAGTACAGTGTGCTCGCCATACCTGCCAGACAGTACAGTGTGCTCACCATACACAACAGTACAGTGTGCTCACCATACACAACAGTACAGTGTGCTCACCATACCTGCCAGACAGTACAGTGTGCTCACCATACACAACAGTACAGTGTGCTCACCATACACAACAGTACAGTGTGCTCACCATACACAACAGTACAGTGTGCTCACCATACCTGCCAGACAGTACAGTGTGCTCACCATACCTGCCGGACAGTACAGTGTGCTCACCATACCTGCCGGACAGTACAGTGTGCTCACCATACACAACAGTACAGTGTGCTCACCATACACAACAGTACAGTGTGCTCACCATACCTGCCGGACAGTACAGTGTGCTCACCATACCTGCCGGACAGTACAGTGTGCTCACCATACACAACAGTACAGTGTGCTCACCATACACAACAGTACAGTGTACTCACCATACACAACAGTACAGTGTACTCACCATACACAACAGTACAGTGTACTCACCATACACAACAGTACAGTGTACTCACCATACACAACAGTACAGTGTGCTCACCATACACAACAGTACAGTGTGCTCACCATACACAACAGTACAGTGTACTCACCATACACAACAGTTCCGTCGTTTGAATAAAAAATTTAGTTTTGTCCCGTTTTTAGTAAAAAAAATATTACAGTTGGATTAAGCGCAGGGGAGCGGGTGTTCCCACACCCAGGCCAGCCCTGGAGGCGGGCCCGACCAGCATGTAAGACAGTCTACGGGCTCGCCATAGTCCGTGCTACTTGGAACATTTTCTCCCAAGTAGCGACTCTTGGACCACCAGCAGGAGACGATAGTGACCATACGCGTGCGTGAGTACTGGTGAAGTCTCACCTAACACCGCGGTAAGTGTATTGATGAGTCGTGATGAATCTGGGAGCTTAGCCGCATACTCATGCCCGTGATGAGGCAAGTGACACTTGTGATGAGTATTATTATGAGTTGACTGACCTGGCAGGCGCCAGTGGTCCTAGTGGCTATAGTTGGGTGACCTGGCAGGCGCCAGAGGTCCTAGTGGCTATAGTTGACTGACCTGGCAGGCGCCAGAGGTCCTAGTGGCTATAGTTGACTGACCTGGCAGGCGCCAGAGGTCCTAGTGGCTATAGTTGACTGACCTGGCAGGCGCCAGAGGTCCTAGTGGCTATAGTTGGGTGACCTGGCAGGCGCCAGTGGTCCTAGTGGCTATAGTTGACTGACCTGGCAGGCGCCAGTGGTCCTAGTGGCTATAGTTGACTGACCTGGCAGGCGCCAGAGGCCCTAGTGGCTATAGTTGACTGACCTGGCAGGCGCCAGAGGTCCTAGTGGCTATAGTTGACTGACCTGGCAGGCGCCAGAGGTCCTAGTGGCTATAGTTGACTGACCTGGCAGGCGTCAGAGGCCCTAGTGGCTATAGTTGACTGACCTGGCAGGCGCCAGAGGCCCTAGTGACTAGGGGTCAACAGAGGTGGCGCGTCAGGTCAGGGCTCACTTGACCAGACGGGTCACACACTATACAATTTTCCACCAAGCTGGCAATTTAGTGCATTAGGCATCGATCTGAGGCTACTAGCTCGGAGGGTTATCTTGAGGTTATCTTGAGGTTATCTTGAGGTTATCTTGAGGTTATCTTGAGGTTATCTTGAGGTTATCTTGAGGTTATTTCGGGGCTTAGCGTCCCCGCGGCCCGGTCCTCGACCAGGCCTCCTTTTTATTACACACTCCCAGGAAGCAGCCCGCAGCAGCTGTCTAACTCCCAGGTACCTATTTACTGATAGGTTAACAGGCGCATCAGGGTGAAAGAAACTCTGCCCATTTGATTCCGCCTCCAGCAGGGATCAAACCCGGAACTTCAGGACTACGAATCCCGAGCGCTGTCCACTCAGCCATCCGGCCCCTCTGCTAATGACAATAACTTTTCATTGTGAAATTTGGAACTATTTAAATAATGTAAACAAAGCCGCCTTAATGATTATGGAAAGATGTAGAGGTTTCGTCAGTGGTTGTGTGCATGGGTGGTGACTCCTGGGCCCCGGCTCTGTGTTAAGGGACCCGTTAGCAGGGCAGTGTTGACAAGTACACACACGACCTTACCGCAGTGTTGCCACAACCTTGCTATGGTTGTGGGAATGTTGTCAGGACGTTGTGGTTGTGGGAATGTTGTCACAACAGTGTGGTTGTGGCCCCCCCCCACACACACACCACCACCACTAAAGAACCACATTACAACAATGTTCTCACAAGGTTGAACACCTTCTAACACCTGTAACAACCAATATACCAAGTTGTAACAACGTTTCAATAAGCCCTAAAAAGGTTATAACAAGATATAACAACTGCATTACAAGTTATAACAAGAAAATCATAGCAACCATCTCGTTGTGTGCTTGTAAGGATATCAGGATATCAGCCCCACAATTCCATAGCTCATCTCATGCTCCTTTCTCGTTATCACAATAGTCCGGCCACTCTCACTGCTGCAGTGCCACCCTGTGTCTGACCGAGTCCGAGTTCGATCCCGGATGGTCCCGGTGGTAATACGCAGGTTCCGGCCACCCGTCCTCATATCTCAGCTCCCTGTCCTCGTATCCCATCCAGGTGCTAATCTTACTGGCTTACCGCTTTCACCTGATAATTACCTTACCTAATAAAAACAGGTGGAATGCATTAGCCAGTGATGGAACAATGGGTAGCCCCACGGTGATGGAACAATGGGTAGTCCCATGGTGATGGAACAATGGGTAGTCCCATGGTGATGGAACAATGGGTAGCCCCGTGGTGATGGAACAATGGGTAGTCCCATGGTGATGGAACAATGGGTAGCCCCGTGGTGATGGAACAATGGGTAGTCCCATGGTGATGGAACAATGGGTAGTCCCATGGTGATGGAACAATGGGTAGTCCCATGGTGATGGAACAATGGGTAGCCCCATGGTGATGGAACAATGGGTAGCCCCATGGTGATGGAACAATGGGTAGCCCCATGGTGATGGAACAATGGGTAGCCCCATGGTGATGGAACAATGGGTAGCCCCATGGTGATGGAACAATGGGTAGCCCCATGGTGATGGAACAATGGGTAGCCCCATGGTGATGGAACAATGGGTAGCCCCATGGTGATGGAACAATGGGTAGCCCCATGGTGATGGAACAATGGGTAGCCCCATAGTGATGGAACAATGGGTAGCCCCATGGTGATGGAACAATGGGTAGCCCCATGGTGATGGAACAATGGGTAGCCCCATGGTGATGGAACAATGGGTAGCCCCATGGTGATGGAACAATGGGTAGCCCCATGGTGATGGAACAATGGGTAGCCCCATGGTGATGGAACAATGGGTAGTCCCATGGTGATGGAACAATGGGTAGCCCCATGGTGATGGAACAATGGGTAGCCCCATGGTGATGGAACAATGGGTAGCCCCATGGTGATGGAACAATGGGTAGCCCCATGGTGATGGAACAATGGGTAGTTCCATGGTGATGGAACAATGGGTAGCCCCATGGTGATGGAACAATGGGTAGCCCATGGTGATGGAACAATGGGTAGCCCCATGGTGATGGAACAATGGGTAGCCCCATGGTGATGGAACAATGGGTAGTCCCATGGTGATGGAACAATGGGTAGTCCCATGGTGATGGAACAATGGGTAGCCCCCATGGTGATGGAACAATGGGTAGCCCCATGGTGATGGAACAATGGGTAGTCCCATGGTGATAAGAAATTTACGAAAGAATTCAAATCAAATCTAATATAAGGGTCGAGAATCTTAGTTCCATAATGAACAAACGAGGTGATTATGAGGACGAATTACTTAAGAGTAATTACCTTAGTTAATGACATAGTTAAGATTAATTACACGAAATTAGGCTATATCAAATACGACAAAAAATAAGCAGATGTTACCAAGTGATTAATTTTGGAGACGAGGTGGTTAAGTTGGGTAATTAAGATATTTAGCTAAAATAATCAATACCGATAGTTACTATATTAAATTACCTAATTATCGCAGGTAATTATGACATCGAAGCGACGAGGGTCATTAACAATTTACCAGGAGCCAACACACACACACACACGGGGTCGTCTGCACTACGGAATGGTCGGTCATGAGTAGTCAAATGAAAAACTTTATTCTCAACGGTTATATTTGATTTGCTGCAAAATTTAAGAACGTTTTTTATTTGTACAAGAATTAATGTGCAGGAACTCAGTTGAATAATTTAAATCCTGCTTGAAAAAATCATCAGGAAAATGGGGGGGGGGGGGAAGAGACCTTTGACAAGCCGCCGAGTTAGTGGTTCTCGGGTAAATTCTGACGGTAGGAGCAGCTTTGGGTGAAGGATTTATCTGGAGGATAAATCCTTCCTGGCCACTGGACCTACCTTCAGGAGAAGACCTTCGCTGCTCACAAAGTTTGTAACACAAAATAAACAAGAAAGACAAGGATGAATTTTGATGCCAACATCTGTAAGCACAAGAGGTGACCGGATCAACCAAAGGAAACAAGGAGCCGAAAAACAGGAAAGTTCACTTTCACAGAGTGGTAGACGGTTGGAACACGTGAGAAGGTGGTGGAGGCCAAGACCGTCAGTAGTTTCAAAGCGTTATATGACAAAGAGTGCTGGGAAGACGGGACACCACGAGCGTAGCTCTCATCCTGTAACTACACTTAGGTAATTTATACAGGCAGTTACATAATGAACAGCCTAACCGATTCCCAACGTCGGCCCTTACATATCACCACCACAGAACACCCTTAAGGGTTTCTTCTTCTGAATACCTGGACCTGTCAACCATGCCCTCAGCAAGGGTACTAGGACCTGTCAACCATGCCCTCAGCAAGGGTACTAGCACCTGTCAGCCATGCCCCCAGCAAGGGTACTAGGACCTGTCAGCCATGCCCCCTGCAAGGGTACTAGCGCCTGTCAGCCATGCCCCCTGCAAGGGTACTAGGACCTGTCAGCCATGCCCCCTGCAAGGGTACTAGGACCTGTCAGCCATGCCCCCTGCAAGGGTACTAGCACCTGTCAACCATGCCCTCTGCAAGGGTACTTCGACCTGTCAACCATGCCCTCTGCAAGGGTACTAGGACCTGTCAACCATGCCCCCTGCAAGGGTACTAGGACCTGTCAACCATGCCCTCTACAAGGGTACTTGGACCTGTCAACCATGCCCTCTGCAAGGGTACTTGGACCTGTCAACCATGCCCTCAGCAAGGGTACTAGGACCTGTCAACCATGCCCCTGCAAGGGTACTAGGACCTGTCAACCATGCCCTCTACAAGGGTACTAGGACCTGTCAACCATGCCCTCTGCAAGGGTACTAGGACCTGTCAACCATGCCCTCAGCAAGGGTACTAGGACCTGTCAACCATGCCCTCTGCAAGGGTACTAGGACCTGTCAACCATGCCCCCTGCAAGGGTACTAGGACCTGTCAACCATGCCCTCTGCAACGGTACTCCTGCACTCTGCCCACCTTAATGAACTGGACAGTTAGTTACTCAGTATTTTACCATCAACATACCAATCAAAATGAACACTACCAACGGATAATTTTATCCACTTGTAATCTCCGGTAAGTGTGTCCTGAGCACGTCACAATGCCTCTCGCTGGACGAGGTTGTGTTTTACACCACTTTCTACTTAACCACTTAACTAATACATTGCTTTTTGTACGTTATAGTAACCATCGTTATAAATGGATGCGAAGTAACGGCTCACAGATCACGTTTTTTATGCGTCGGGCTCAATAGGCTGGGTGGGTTGCTGGGGTTTGTTCTTTAATGGTTTGTTTAGGTTGGATTTCATAAGTGGTGATAAATGTACAGAACGGCCTGTTAACACCACAGTGACAACACCAGATACTGTTGTCAACACCACAGGGACAACACCAGGTACTGTTGTCAACACCACAGGGACAACACCTGGTACTGTTGTCAACACCACAGGGACAACAGCAGGTACTGTTGTCAACACCACAGGGACAACACCAGGTACTGTTGTCAACACCACAGTGACAACACCTGGTACTGTTGTCAACACCACAGGGACAACACCAGGTACTGTTGTCAACACCACAGGGACAACACCTGGTACTGTTGTCAACACCACAGGGACAACACCTGGTACTGTTGTCAACACCACAGTGACAACACCAGGTATGGTTGTCAACACCACAGTGACAACACCTGGTACTGTTGTCAACACCACAGTGACAACACCAGGTATGGTTGTCAACACCACAGTGACAACACCTGGTACTGTTGTCAACACCACAGGGACAACACCTGGTACTGTTGTCAACACCACAGTGACAACACCAGGTATGGTTGTCAACACCTGGTACTGTTGTCAACACCACAGGGACAACACCAGGTACTGTTGTCAACACCACAGGGACAACACCAGGTACTGTTGTCAACACCACAGTGACAACACCTGGTACTGTTGTCAACACCTGGTACTGTTGTCAACACCACAGGGACAACACCTGGTACTGTTGTCAACACCACAGGGACAACACCAGGTACTGTTGTCAACACCTGGTACTGTTGTCAACACCACAGGGACAACACCTGGTACTGTTGTCAACACCACAGTGACAACACCTGGTACTGTTGTCAACACCACAGGGACAACAGCAGGTACTGTTGTCAACACCACAGTGACAACACCAGGTACTGTTGTCAACACCACAGGGACAACACCTGGTACTGTTGTCAACACCACAGGGACAACACCAGGTACTGTTGTCAACACCACAGGGACAACAGCAGGTACTGTTGTCAACACCACAGGGACAACAGCAGGTACTGTTGTCAACACCACAGGGACAACACCTGGTACTGTTGTCAACACCACAGGGACAACACCTGGTACTGTTGTCAACACCACAGGGACAACACCTGGTACTGTTGTCAACACCACAGGGACAACACCTGGTACTGTTGTCAACACCACAGTGACAACACCTGGTACTGTTGTCAACACCACAGGGACAACAGCAGGTACTGTTGTCAACACCACAGGGACAACACCAGGTACTGTTGTCAACACCACAGGGACAACACCTGGTACTGTTGTCAACACCACAGGGACAACAGCAGGTACTGTTGTCAACACCACAGGGACAACACCAGGTACTGTTGTCAACACCACAGTGACAACACCTGGTACTGTTGTCAACACCACAGGGACAACACCTGGTACTGTTGTCAACACCACAGGGACAACACCAGGTACTGTTGTCAACACCACAGGGACAACAGCAGGTACTGTTGTCAACACCACAGGGACAACACCAGGTACTGTTGTCAACACCACAGGGACAACACCTGGTACTGTTGTCAACACCACAGGGACAACAGCAGGTACTGTTGTCAACACCACAGGGACAACACCAGGTACTGTTGTCAACACCACAGGGACAACAGCAGGTACTGTTGTCAACACCACAGGGACAACACCTGGTACTGTTGTCAACACCACAGGGACAACACCAGGTACTGTTGTCAACACCACAGGGACAACAGCAGGTACTGTTGTCAACACCACAGGGACAACACCAGGTACTGTTGTCAACACCACAGGGACAACACCAGGTACTGTTGTCAACACCACAGGGACAACAGCAGGTACTGTTGTCAACACCACAGGGACAACACCAGGTACTGTTGTCAACACCACAGGGACAACACCTAATACTGTTGTCAACACCACAGGGACAACACCTGGTACTGTTGTCAACACAGTGACAACACCAGGTACTGTTGTCAACACCACAGGGACAACACCAGGTACTGTTGTCAACACAGTGACAACACCAGGTACTGTTGTCAACACCACAGGGACAACACCAGGTACTGTTGTCAACACCACAGGGACAACAGCAGGTACTGTTGTCAACACCACAGGGACAACACCAGGTACTGTTGTCAACACCACAGGGACAACACCTAATACTGTTGTCAACACCACAGGGACAACACCTGGTACTGTTGTCAACACCACAGTGACAACACCAGGTACTGTTGTCAACACCACAGGGACAACACCAGATACTGTTGTCAACACCACAGGGACAACACCAGGTACTGTTGTCAACACCTGGTACTGTTGTCAACACCACAGTGACAACACCAGGTACTGTTGTCAACACCACAGGGACAACAGCAGGTACTGTTGTCAACACCACAGGGACAACACCAGGTACTGTTGTCAACACCACAGGGACAACACCAGGTACTGTTGTCAACACCACAGGGACAACACCAGGTACTGTTGTCAACACCACAGGGACAACAGCAGGTACTGTTGCCAACACCACAGTGACAACACCTGGTACTGTTGTCAACACCACAGTGACAACACCAGGTACTGTTGTCAACACCACAGGGACAACACCAGGTACTGTTGTCAACACCTGGTACTGTTGTCAACACCTAATACTGTTGTCAACACCACAGGGACAACAGCAGGTACTGTTGTCAACACCACAGGGACAACACCAGGTACTGTTGTCAACACCACAGGGACAACAGCAGGTACTGTTGTCAACACCACAGGGACAACACCAGGTACTGTTGTCAACACCACAGGGACAACAGCAGGTACTGTTGTCAACACCACAGGGACAACAGCAGGTACTGTTGTCAACACCACAGGGACAACAGCAGGTACTGTTGTCAACACCACAGGGACAACAGCAGGTACTGTTGTCAACACCACAGGGACAACACCAGGTACTGTTGTCAACACCACAGGGACAACACCAGGTACTGTTGTCAACACTGTGGTGTCTGTGTGTAGCCGAGATAGTCTTGGTAGTAAGGTTGATGTAAAGTCATTCCTGGTTACTGACTTTAATAATAATAAACGATTACATGATAGAGTAGCTCCCAAGCTTGGCAGGCGTCCTGTGTGCTGTTTACCTTCTCTAGTCTAGTGGCGTCCAGCCGCCGCACATAGAAAACGGATGGTACCATTTTCTGTGAACATGACATCCCTCCTTTTCTTTAAAAAGAATGAATACAGGATGTCTACCATGCTTGTAGCACAAAGCAAAGTTATTGACACAAAGTAAGTTATTAACATATCAAGAGATATTGCATACATTTAACATTAATTAAACACACAAAGAATTTAAACAATCTTTACCACAAAGGATTTCAATGTTAAAAATACATATGCAATGTTAAACAAACATGAAAGAAACTGTAATACAAAGTTACAAAATATTGAATGAGAGATCTGCATTATTCAAACAATATTAAATTTAGTTTAGCATAACAAGTAAATACTTTGCATTACATAGGAACACAATTAATCATCATATCGTGTAGGGCGTTTAACATGTCGTTTTGGACGAGAGTCCTTAAATACAAAAACATCCCTCGATGAATTGTTTATCGAGTTATAACTCATTTTTTCTTTTTCTTTTGCACGACTTTGCACTTCATCATTTTCTACACTATTTGGAATCACTTTGAAATAAGCCATATTACGTGTTATACTATGATCTCTATTACTCGCTGTTACCATAGTTCCTTTTACACTAATCACTTTATATGGTTTTGTATCATACGGCATATCTAACTTTCCCTCTTTTTTCTTTTTAACGAGAACAGTATCTCCAACCTTTATGAATTGTTCCTTTGCACGTTGATCATGAGCAATTTTCATTTTGCCCTTGGCTAGTGCATCCTTCTGAGCGAGACGTTTATCCGTTACCTTGGCTGGCATGACAGGTAGTGCGATTCTCATAGGACGTCCAAATAAAAGTTCGCCAGGCGACTTGCCCAGTGTTCCATGCGGTGTTGCACGGTAGTTCCTGAGAAAAGCATACATAGCTTGTTTCCAGGATCGTCCTTCGGCATGAGCACAGCGTACAGCTTTCATGAGAGGTTGCATGAATCTCTCTACTTCTCCATTTGCTTGAGGATGTAGTGGCATCACACGGCGGTGTTTGAATCCAATATGCTCAGCAAAGTTGACAAAGTCTTGTCCATTAAATGGCGGTCCATTGTCCGTCTTGACAACTTCAGGAATGCCAAAGTTTGAAAAGATCTTGTCGAGTTTCGGGATGACAGCCTTTGCAGATGTGGAAGTGATGATTTCTACTTCTGGATAACGTGAGTGATCATCAATGACTACCATCAAGTACTCTCCAGTTGGTAGCGGTCCACAGAAGTCCATCGATACTTCCATCCATGGTGCAGCAGGTAGTGGTGAAGGTTGTAGAGGTGTTGGTCTTGAAGTATCCACTGCAGCTTGGCAAGGGACACAGGCATCATGCATGTCCTTAGCTTGACGATCAATGCCAGGAAACCACACCTTTTCTCGTAGCAGCTGTTTGGTCCTTACAAGACCTTGGTGTCCTTGATGTGCAAGCTTCAGAGCACGTTGCTGGAGAACAGCTGGAATGACGATACGAGTACCTCGCAGCACGGTGTCGCGTTGTTGCGTAACACTTAATTCTGTCTGGATGCGTTCAAGTGCTTTGAATGCATCTTGGTCAACTCCTGAGGGTGGGATGCGTGGAAACTTTTTCTTAGTCAATGCATCCACTGTTGCTTGCAGAGTTGGGTCCTCTAGGGTTGCAGTACGGATTTCATCAAGAGTGAGAGCCTTAGGGACTGCATCACAGGTTACAGAGTGTACATATTCCTCGGCAACTTGCTGATGCTTGGTGATGGTGAAACTGTTGGCAGGATGTCGACTGATGTAATCAGCGGGATTGCCTGCACCTGGCTTGTATTTCACCGTAAAGTTGTATGGTTGCAGACGAAGAGCCCATCTCTCAATGCGAGCTGGTGGTTTGGACTTTGGATTATTGAAGATGGTCTCCAACGGTTTGTGGTCAGTGACTATCGTGGTAAAGGGTGCACCAAGCAGATACACATTGAAGTGTTCACAGCCCCATACAAGAGCAAGAGCTTCCTTCTCTGTCTGACTGTATCGTTGCTCAACATCTGTGAGAGAACGGCTGGCGTAGGCAATTACTACTCTTGAATCTGGTTGACCAGGTTTGTGTTGGGCTAACACAGCACCTAAACCAACAGGACTAGCATCCACCGTTAACTCAGTGTCCATTGATGGATCAAAGTATGCAGCAGTCGCATTTTCTACTAGTGCATCTTTCACAGCATCAAATGCATTTTGCTCGACATCGCTCCAGTACCATGATGCATTTTTCTTCAGGAGCTCACGTAGAGGCTTCGTAATGGTAGCAAAATCTGGAATGAAGCGAGAACAGTAGTTTGCCATTCCCAGAAAACTATGTACTTCAGTGGATGTTGAAGGAGGTGCAGCATTCTTGATATCTGCAACTTTCTTAGGATCTGGAGACAGACCTTTGTCACTAAGTACATGTCCAAAGAATTCAATTTTATGTTGATTGAACTCACACTTTGCTCGGCTTAGCGTCAAATTCTTTTCTCGTAAGCGTTGCAATGTTGCACGAAGAGCTTTGTCGTGTTCAGCTTGGGTACGGCCATAAACAATGATGTCATCAGACATGTTGTCAGCATTAGGTATATCTTGCAATACCTGGCTGATGATGTGCTGGAATACCTCAGCAGCACTGTTAATACCAAAACTCAGGCGCTTGTACCTATACAGACCTCGATGTGTCGTAAACGTTGTGATGAATCGACTCTCATCATCAAGTTCAAGCTGATGATAGCCCTTGTTTAAATCTAACTTGCTGAATACAGTTGCACCATTCAAGCGGTATATCATATCATCTACAGTGGGTGTAGGATGGCGTTCACGCATTATTGCCTTGTTGGGAACACGCATGTCTACACAAATGCGTATCTCATCTGGATTCTTCGGCTTTGGTGGAGTGACAATTGGGCTTACCCATGGTGTTGGGCCTGTTACCGGTTCAATGATATCTAGTTCTATCAGCCTATCCAGTTCGGCATCGACTTTCTTGCGAGTATGGAATGGTTGTCGGCGATGTGGTTGGGCAACTGGAATTACATCTGGGTTGATATGCAGATGTACCTTGCTATCAGTATAACAACCTATGGATTTAAACCGATCAGAAAATTCAGCAACAATAGCATCAACATTGTTTGCAGATTCCACTGCTACAGCATTAGAAAGCTGAAGTAGCCCCAATTTGGTTGAAGTCTTGTAACTGAGTAAAGACTCCTTTGCATTCCTAACAACATGGAATGTAGTAATGAGCATTGCATTCTTTGACTTAATCTCTGCAGTGAAAGTTCCAATCACTGGTAAGGCTACCTTTGAAGCATAGGCAGTGGCTTTGCCATTATAGTTTTCAAGCTTTGGGAATTGTTTTTTAAATTTTTCATAGTGGCACTCAGCAATGGTGTCAATGTTTGATCCAGTGTCAATGAGAATTTTGAGACAAATGCCAGCAATGTATACTATAGTCTCTGGGTTGTTTGGAAGATCATTCCATTTGTGATTGATTGTACTCCATAAATATAATCACATTCACTGTCATCTGAGACTGGTTGTAATGAAATTGTCTTGTATATTATTAACATTCTTGATTTGAGGTGCAATATTGTGTTTGCCACCTCGACTCCTATGACTTGATCCTCGTACATTGCTTTTATTTATTGATTGTGGTTTCTTTAGTGCGGAACGACACATAGCACCAAAATGATTTAGTTTTCTACACTCATAGCACTTCTTACCTTGTGCAGGACAAACATTATCTTGGTGTGGGTAGTCTCCTCCACAATTGTAACATTTATTATTGACAACCTCTGATGTGAGTCGTTGTGACTGCTTGAGTCTTGTTCCATGACTCCAGTTGTGATGTGGTTCTCGGCTCAATTTAATGTTAGGTTTGGCATGATATCTTCTATGATCATGGTGTACTCCCTGAACCTTACATACTTCATGACTGTTAGTAACAGTGGCAGAACCGTTGTTGGCACTGCACTCCATGGCACGAGCATCACGTGCAGCATCTTCCATTCGACGAGCCATATCCAGTATCTTGGTAAGAGAACTTTCATCATCAACAAGTTCTAGAGCTCTTCGACGAAGACGTGTAGATGTGCATGTTTCAATTATTTGCTGTTTGATTTCTTTGTCAACATCAGCAAACTCACAGTGGGCTGCTAAACCCTGCAGACGTGTATGGTATTGATCAACAGTTTCATTAGAGAGTTGTTTTGCTCTCCTGAAATGCATAATTTCCATAGCAGTATTTTGCCTTGGTTTGAAATGCTCAGTTAATTTGGCCTTGGCAGTGTCATAATCTTTGGCACCACCAGTATCTTTCAGTGTATCAAAGATATCACAAACTCTATCACCTGCATAGTGAAGCAGAAAGGCACGCTTTCTTTCAGCACTTTGATGTCAGAAACTATCAACAAATTTTCAAACCTTTAAGCCATTTGACCCACCTCTGTGACAGGTTTGTCTGGTCACAGTCAGGATCAAATGCAGGAAACTGAGGTATATTTGCCATTTTTACTGAATAAATTTAAACTTATCACTTAAAATGTTCCTCAGAATATATAACACTTACTGCACTGTATATGTTATTTAAGAATTCACTGTAATTACTTTAATTTTGCAAAGCACACAAGCATTTTAATGCAAAAGTTCACAACAGTGCACAACACAGCAGCAACTGACTTCTTACCTAGCCCTTGTGTACATGTGTTGTTCCTACTCACAGCACACAGCAGTTGTTAGCAGTTGGTACAGCAATTGGCAGCAGTTGGCAGCAGTTGGCAGCAGTTGGCATGGCAGCAGTTAGGCAGCAGTGGTTCACAGCGTGAAGAATTTTGTAGCACGGAGCGTCGTTTCGTAACCAAAACATCGGGTTTTGTACACTGCATCAAAGCGTCGTTTCGTACACAGCGTCGGCAGATTCCCTCACAGCAACACTCAGCAGCTTGGGTAGCACACAGCATTGGCCAGCACACAGCAACGGCCAGCACACAGCAACGATCAGCACACAGCAACAGTCGCACACACAGCATGGGGTTGCTCACAGCATCGGGTATGCTCACAGAAGCTTCTTCCTCCTCTGGGCGAGACAGCATGCTCCTTCCTTGTGTTTTGTTGAACAAAATACCTGCGTTCCCAGTTCATCCTCGTCGCCAGTGTGGTGTCTGTGTATAGCTGAGATAGTCTTGGTAGTAAGGTTGATGTAAAGTCATTCCTGGTTACTGACTTTAATAATAATAATAAACGATTACATGATAGAGTAGCTCCCAAGCTTGGCAGGCGTCCTGTGTCTTTGTTTACCTTCTTCTCTAGTGGCGTCCAGCCGCCGCACATAGAAAACGGATGGTACCATTTTCTGTGAACATGACAACACACGGTTTCGAGTCACTTCTGGGGTGTGAGTTTTCAGTTGTATCTAGTCCTGGGGACCATTCGCGCTTGTTTGCATTTGTGTTCCTCACGTGTTGCCCCCAAAAATGAGGTGATTTGTAAAGCTATGCCCAAGATAACCATCCAGGTGCCGGCGGGGAAGTGGTTCATATAGCTCAGGCTATCACTTCCTTTTGTCCGGTCGTGATGGTCAAGCGGATTAAGGCGCCCTGTAGTTACCAGTTGCTTTGCTCCTGGGAGTATGGGTTCGAGTCACTCTGGGGTGTGAGTTTTTTCAGTTGTATCTAGTCCTGGGGACCTTCAGGCTTGTTTGCATTTGTGTTCCTCACGTGTTGCCCCCAAAAATGAGGTGGTGCTTTGAATAAAATGTCTATGCCCAAGATAACCATCCAGGTTAGCCGGCGGGGTCAAGGTGGTTCATTAGTAGCTCAGGCTACATCACTTATCCTTTTGTCCGGTCGTGATGGTCAAGCGGATATAAGGCGTCCCTCGGTAGTTACCAGTGTGCTAGCCTCCTGGGAGTATGGGGTTCTAGATACACTTCTGGGGTGTGAGTTTTTGCAGTTGACATCAGTCCTGGGGACCATTCAGGCTTGTTTGGCTACTATATATAGTATATATATACTTATATATAGAGTATATGATATATGATATAATATACTATATATATCATATAGATATATAATATAGTATACCATATTCTCTTTTTACTAGAAGGGGTACCGACCCTCTGGTGCAAGTGTAGGGACGCCATAGCCTCGGAGAAGAAAATCATGAGTACTCAGAGAGCCCTGTGGATCCTCACTGAATTCTTTGATATTTTCTTCTCCTTACTCCCCTATTCTTCTTTTGGTATGTGTGGTATATTTATCTAACTTTATTGGAAACATGTCATTACACAAAAAAGTTACCAATATTTGTTACAATGCAGGGTACAAAGGCCTGCTTTGCTACAAGTTGAATAGCATCCTCCAGCTTTTCAGATGGCGGGTAGGAACCATGAATGCAGTGAGCATCTCCCTCTCTGGATTGCCACACTAAGGGCACTGAAAAGGAAACTGGCAGCTCTAGGGTCTCTAGTTGTTTCGATATAGGCTAGACACCAACTCCTTCAAAAACTAGCAGCACTTTTTTCCCCAGGCACCAAGTGTCTCTGAGGCGATAGGGACACAAACTTGTAGTGGTGCTCAAGGTTTCTGTATTTACGTGACTTGGCCGCTTCCCGTGATTGGCAGCTCCTCCTAATTGAGTAGCACTGAAGTCAAAATAGATATTGGCTAAAGTTGAAACGCCAGAGTCGTATCGTCCCAGACACCAACTGTACTACTATTCTCCAGGGGTTCATAAATTGTATATATTTTTAAATTTTATAAATTTTTATATAAAATTTTATATGAAAATCAAATTAAATAGAAATTTATAGATATATATATATATAATATATATATATATATATAATATATATATTATAGTATACTATATATAATAGTATATATATATATATAAGATTTTTTTTTTTATTTTTTTTATATATATATATATAATATATGGAAGTGAGTACCCGACCTCTGGCTGGAACAAGGGGGACCCATAGCCTCGGAGGAACTGCACACATAACTCATTGAAGGGAATGTAGGTCTCCTCCCAATACATTTGCTGTGTGCTTTTCTCCTACACCCAACCACCTTCCTTTTTTATGCTTATTGGTGTATTAAGGTTACAACAAAACATACAAGGACAAATGGCCTAACAGGTCTATCGGATCTCTTGAAAGCTCCTCAGCTTCCAGGACAGGAGACCGAGGACGCAGAAGCCGGGCCGCTTCCCGGTGATTGGCAGCTCGATCCTCCTGCTTGAGGTAGCACTGAAGTTAACATAGGTATTGGCTAAAGTTGAAACGCAAGGCGTAGTCCCAACACCAAACTGTCTACCATTCTTCACCGTGATTCCGTCGGGCGACCATCAGGCTCATCAGAGTTGCGGGACATTAGGTAA
>WNGS01161599.1:21981-52526 GCA_020271785.1 Procambarus virginalis | reverse complement strand
CACTATGGCAGCTGTCTTGTATCTGTCACTATGGCAGCTGTCTTGTACCAGTCACTATGGCAGCTGTCTTGTATCTGTCACTATGGCAGCTGTCTTGTATCTGTCACTATGGCAGCTGTCTTGTATCAGTCACTATGGCAGCTGTCTTGTATCTGTCACTATGGCAGCTGTCTTGTATCTGTCACTATGGCAGCTGTCTTGTATCTGTCACTATGGCAGCTGTCTTGTATCTGTCACTATGGCAGCTGTCTTGTATCTGTCACTATGGCAGCTGTCTTGTATCTGTCACTATGGCAGCTGTCTTGTATCTGTCACTATGGCAGCTGTCTTGTATCAGTCACTATGGCAGCTGTCTTGTATCAGTCACTATGGCAGCTGTCTTGTACTAGTCACTATGGCAGCTGTCTTGTATCTGTCACTATGGCAGCTGTCTTGTATCTGTCACTATGGCAGCTGTCTTGTATCTGTCACTATGGCAGCTGTCTTGTATCTGTCACTATGGCAGCTGTCTTGTATCAGTCACTATGGCAGCTGTCTTGTATCTGTCACTATGGCAGCTGTCTTGTATCAGTCACTATGGCAGCTGTCTTGTATCAGTCACTATGGCAGCTGTCTTGTACTGTCACTATGGCAGCTGTCTTGTACCAGTCACTATGGCAGCTGTCTTGTATCAGTCACTATGGCAGCTGTCTTGTATCAGTCACTATGGCAGCTGTCTTGTATCAGTCACTATGGCAGCTGTCTTGTACTAGTCACTATGGCAGCTGTCTTGTATCAGTCACTATGGCAGCTGTCTTGTATCTGTCACTATGGCAGCTGTCTTGTATCTGTCACTATGGCAGCTGTCTTGTACCAGTCACTATGGCAGCTGTCTTGTATCAGTCACTATGGCAGCTGTCTGGTATCAGTCACTATGGCAGCTGTCTTGTACCAGTCACTATGGCAGCTGTCTGGTATCAGTCACTATGGCCGCTGTCTTGTACCAGTCACTATGGCAGCTGTCTTGTATCAGTCACTATGGCCGCTGTCTTGTACCAGTCACTATGGCAGCTGTCTTGTACCTGTCACAATGGCAGCTATCTTGTATCAGTCACTATGGCAGCTGTCTTGTATCAGTCACTATGGCAGCTGTCTTGTATCAGTCACTATGGCAGCTGTCTTGTACCAGTCACTATGGCAGCTGTCTTGTATCTGTCACTATGGCAGCTGTCTTGTACCTGTCACTATGGCAGCTGTCTTGTACCAGTCACTATGGCAGCTGTCTTGTATCAGTCACTATGGCAACTGTCTTGTATCAGTCACTATGGCAGCTGTCTTGTACCTGTCACTATGGCAGCTGTCTTGTATCAGTCACTATGGCAACTGTCTTGTACCAGTCACTATGGCAGCTGTCTTGTATCTGTCACTATGGCAGCTGTCTTGTATCAGTCACTATGGCAACTGTCTTGTATCAGTCACTATGGCAGCTGTCTTGTATCAGTCACTATGGCAGCTGTCTTGTATCAGTCACTATGGCAGCTGTCTTGTATCTGTCACTATGGCAGCTGTCTTGTATCTGTCACTATGGCAGCTGTCTTGTATCAGTCACTATGGCAGCTGTCTTGTATCTGTCACTATGGCAGCTGTCTTGTATCTGTCACTATGGCAGCTGTCTTGTATCAGTCACTATGACAGCTGTCTTGTACCAGTCACTATGGCAGCTGTCTTGTATCAGTCACTATGGCAGCTGTCTTGTATCAGTCACTATGGCAGCTGTCTTGTATCAGTCACTATGGCAGCTGTCTTGTATCAGTCACTATGGCAGCTGTCTTGTACCTGTCACTATGGCAGCTGTCTTGTATCAGTCACTATGGCAGCTGTCTTGTATCAGTCACTATGGCAGCTGTCTTGTATCAGTCACTATGGCAGCTGTCTTGTATCAGTCACTATGGCAGCTGTCTTGTATCTGTCACTATGGCAGCTGTCTTGTATCTGTCACTATGGCAACTGTCTTGTACCAGTCACTATGGCAGCTGTCTTGTACCAGTCACTATGGCAGCTGTCTTGTATCTGTCACTATGGCAGCTGTCTTGTATCTGTCACTATGGCAACTGTCTTGTATCTGTCACTATGGCAACTGTCTTGTATCTGTCACTATGGCAACTGTCTTGTACCAGTCACTATGGCAGCTGTCTTGTACCAGTCACTATGGCAGCTGTCTTGTATCTGTCACTATGGCAGCTGTCTTGTACCTGTCACTATGGCAGCTGTCTTGTACCAGTCACTATGGCAGCTGTCTTGTATCAGTCACTATGGCAGCTGTCTTGTACCTGTCACTATGGCAGCTGTCTTGTATCAGTCACTATGGCAACTGTCTTGTATCAGTCACTATGGCAGCTGTCTTGTATCTGTCACTATGGCAACTGTCTTGTATCTGTCACTATGGCAACTGTCTTGTACCAGTCACTATGGCAGCTGTCTTGTACCAGTCACTATGGCAGCTGTCTTGTATCTGTCACTATGGCAGCTGTCTTGTATCTGTCACTATGGCAACTGTCTTGTACCAGTCACTATGGCAGCTGTCTTGTACCAGTCACTATGGCAGCTGTCTTGTATCTGTCACTATGGCAGCTGTCTTGTATCAGTCACTATGGCAGCTGTCTTGTATCAGTCACTATGGCAGCTGTCTTGTATCTGTCACTATGGCAACTGTCTTGTATCAGTCACTATGGCAGCTGTCTTGTATGTGTCACTATGGCAGCTGTCTTGTATCTGTCACTATGGCAACTGTCTTGTATCAGTCACTATGGCAGCTGTCTTGTATCAGTCACTATGGCAGCTGTCTTGTATCTGTCACTATGGCAACTGTCTTGTATCAGTCACTATGGCAGCTGTCTTGTATCAGTCACTATGGCAGCTGTCTTGTATCAGTCACTATGGCAGCTGTCTTGTATCTGTCACTATGGCAACTGTCTTGTATCAGTCACTATGGCAGCTGTCTTGTATCAGTCACTATGGCAGCTGTCTTGTATCTGTCACTATGGCAACTGTCTTGTATCAGTCACTATGGCAGCTGTCTTGTACCAGTCACTATGGCAGCTGTCTTGTATCTGTCACTATGGCAGCTGTCTTGTACCTGTCACTATGGCAGCTGTCTTGTACCAGTCACTATGGCCGCTGTCTTGTACCAGTCACTATGGCAGCTGTCTTGTACCTGTCACAATGGCAGCTATCTTGTATCAGTCACTATGGCAGCTGTCTTGTATCAGTCACTATGGCAGCTGTCTTGTATCAGTCACTATGGCAGCTGTCTTGTACCAGTCACTATGGCAGCTGTCTTGTATCAGTCACTATGGCAGCTGTCTTGTATCAGTCACTATGGCAGCTGTCTTGTATCAGTCACTATGGCAGCTGTCTTGTATCAGTCACTATGGCAGCTGTCTTGTACCAGTCACTATGGCAGCTGTCTTGTACCTGTCACTATGGCAGCTGTCTTGTACCAGTCACTATGGCAGCTGTCTTGTACCTGTCACTATGGCAGCTGTCTTGTATCAGTCACTATGGCAGCTGTCTTGTATCAGTCACTATGGCAGCTGTCTTGTATCAGTCACTATGGCAGCTGTCTTGTATCAGTCACTATGACAGCTGTCTTGTATCAGTCACTATGGCAGCTGTCTTGTATCAGTCACTATGGCAGCTGTCTTATATCAGTCACTATGGCAGCTGTCTTGTATCAGTCACTATGGCAGCTGTCTTGTATCAGTCACTATGGCAGCTGTCTTGTATCAGTCACTATGGCAGCTGTCTTGTATCAGTCACTATGGCAGCTGTCTTGTATCAGTCACTATGGCAGCTGTCTTGTACCAGTCACTATGGCAGCTGTCTTGTACCAGTCACTATGGCAGCTGTCTTGTATCAGTCACTATGGCAGCTGTCTTGTACCAGTCACTATGACAGCTGTCTTGTACCAGTCACTATGGCAGCTGTCTTGTATCAGTCACTATGGCACCTGTCTTGTATCAGTCACTATGGCAGCTGTCTTGTACCAGTCACTATGGCAGCTGTCTTGTACCAGTCACTATGGCAGCTGTCTTGTACCAGTCACTATGGCAGCTGTCTTGTACCAGTCACTATGGCAGCTGTCTTGTATCAGTCACTATGGCAGCTGTCTTGTATCAGTCACTATGGCAGCTGTCTTTTATGAGACAATAGAAGCTGCCTCGTGTGAGACAATAGAAGCTGCTAGTATGAGACAATAGAAGCTGCTAGTATGAGACAATAGAAGCTGCCTCGTATGAGACAATAGAAGCTGCTAGTATGAGACAATAGAAGCTGCTAGTATGAGACAATAGAAGCTGCCTCGTATGAGACAATAGAAGCTGCTAGTATGAGACAATAGAAGCTGCCTCGTATGAGACAATAGAAGCTGCTAGTATGAGACAATAGAAGCTGCTAGTATGAGACAATAGAAGCGTCCTCGTATGAGACAATAGAAGCTGCTAGTATGAGACAATAGAAGCTGCTAGTATGAGACAATAGAAGCGTCCTCGTATGAGACAATAGAAGCTGCCTCGTATGAGACAATAGAAGCTGCTAGTATGAGACAATAGAAGCGTCCTCGTATGAGACAATAGAAGCTGCCTCGTATGAGACAATAGAAGCTGCTAGTATGAGACAATAGAAGCTGCCTCGTATGAGACAATAGAAGCTGCCTCGTATGAGACAATAGAAGCGTCCTCGTATGAGACAATAGAAGCTGCTAGTATGAGACAATAGAAGCTGCCTCGTATGAGACAATAGAAGCGTCCTCGTATGAGACAATAGAAGCTGCTAGTATGAGACAATAGAAGCGTCCTCGTATGAGACAATAGAAGCTGCTAGTATGAGACAATAGAAGCTGCTAGTATGAGACAATAGAAGCGTCCTCGTATGAGACAATAGAAGCTGCCTAGTATGAGACAATAGAAGCTGCTAGTATGAGACAATAGAAGCGTCCTCGTATGAGACAATAGAAGCTGCTAGTATGAGACAATAGAAGCTGCCTCGTATGAGACAATAGAAGCTGCTAGTATGAGACAATAGAAGCTGCCTCGTATGAGACAATAGAAGCTGCCTCGTATGAGACAATAGAAGCTGCCTCGTATGAGACAATAGAAGCTGCCTCGTATGAGACAATAGAAGCTGCTAGTATGAGACAATAGAAGCTGCTAGTATGAGACAATAGAAGCTGCTAGTATGAGACAATAGAAGCTGCCTCGTATGAGACAATAGAAGCTGCCTCGTATGAGACAATAGAAGCTGCTAGTATTAGACAATAGAAGCTGCCTCGTATGAGACAATAGAAGCTGCCTCGTATGAGACAATAGAAGCTGCCTCGTATGAGACAATAGAAGCTGCCTCGTATGAGACAATAGAAGCTGCTAGTATGAGACAATAGAAGCTGCTAGTATGAGACAATAGAAGCTGCCTCGTATGAGACAATAGAAGCTGCCTCGTATGAGACAATAGAAGCTGCTAGTATGAGACAATAGAAGCTGCCTCGTATGAGACAATAGAAGCTGCCTCGTATGAGACAATAGAAGCTGCTAGTATGAGACAATAGAAGCTGCCTCGTATGAGACAATAGAAGCTGCTAGTATGAGACAATAGAAGCTGCCTCGTATGAGACAATAGAAGCTGCTAGTATGAGACAATAGAAGCTGCTAGTATGAGACAATAGAAGCTCCTCGTATGAGACAATAGAAGCTGCTAGTATGAGACAATAGAAGCTGCCTCGTATGAGACAATAGAAGCTGCTAGTATGAGACAATAGAAGCTGCTAGTATGAGACAATAGAAGCTCCTCGTATGAGACAATAGAAGCTGCTAGTATGAGACAATAGAAGCGCCTCGTATGAGACAATAGAAGCTGCCTCGTATGAGACAATAGAAGCTGCCTCGTATGAGACAATAGAAGCTGCTCGTATGAGACAATAGAAGCTGCCTCGTATGAGACAATAGAAGCTGCCTCGTATGAGACAATAGAAGCTGCTAGTATGAGACAATAGAAGCTGCCTCGTATGAGACAATAGAAGCTGCTAGTATGAGACAATAGAAGCTGCCTCGTATGAGACAATAGAAGCTGCTAGTATGAGACAATAGAAGCTGCTCGTATGAGACAATAGAAGCTGCTAGTATGAGACAATAGAAGCTGCCTCGTATGAGACAATAGAAGCTGCTAGTATGAGACAATAGAAGCTGCCTCGTATGAGACAATAGAAGCTGCCTCGTATGAGACAATAGAAGCTGCTAGTATGAGACAATAGAAGCTGCCTCGTATGAGACAATAGAAGCTGCTAGTATGAGACAATAGAAGCTGCTAGTATGAGACAATAGAAGCTGCCTCGTATGAGACAATAGAAGCTGCTCGTATGAGACAATAGAAGCTGCTAGTATGAGACAATAGAAGCTGCTCGTATGAGACAATAGAAGCTGCCTCGTATGAGACAATAGAAGCTGCTCGTATGAGACAATAGAAGCTGCTAGTATGAGACAATAGAAGCTGCCTCGTATGAGACAATAGAAGCTGCTAGTATGAGACAATAGAAGCTGCTAGTATGAGACAATAGAAGCTGCTAGTATGAGACAATAGAAGCTGCTCGTATGAGACAATAGAAGCTGCTCGTATGAGACAATAGAAGCTGCTAGTATGAGACAATAGAAGCTGCTAGTATGAGACAATAGAAGCTGCTAGTATGAGACAATAGAAGCTGCTAGTATGAGACAATAGAAGCTGCTAGTATGAGACAATAGAAGCTGCTAGTATGAGACAATAGAAGCTGCTCGTATGAGACAATAGAAGCTGCTAGTATGAGACAATAGAAGCTGCTAGTATGAGACAATAGAAGCTGCTAGTATGAGACAATAGAAGCTGCCTAGTATGAGACAATAGAAGCTGCTAGTATGAGACAATAGAAGCTGCTAGTATGAGACAATAGAAGCTGCCTAGTATGAGACAATAGAAGCTGCTAGTATGAGACAATAGAAGCTGCTAGTATGAGACAATAGAAGCTGCTAGTATGAGACAATAGAAGCTGCTAGTATGAGACAATAGAAGCTGCTAGTATGAGACAATAGAAGCTGCTCGTATGAGACAATAGAAGCTGCTAGTATGAGACAATAGAAGCTGCTCGTATGAGACAATAGAAGCTGCTCGTATGAGACAATAGAAGCTGCTCGTATGAGACAATAGAAGCTGCTCGTATGAGACAATAGAAGCTGCTAGTATGAGACAATAGAAGCGTCCTCGTATGAGACAATAGAAGCTGCTCGTATGAGACAATAGAAGCTGCTCGTATGAGACAATAGAAGCTGCTAGTATGAGACAATAGAAGCTGCTCGTATGAGACAATAGAAGCTGCCTAGTATGAGACAATAGAAGCTGCCTCGTATGAGACAATAGAAGCTGCTAGTATGAGACAATAGAAGCGCCTCGTATGAGACAATAGAAGCTGCCTCGTATGAGACAATAGAAGCTGCCTCGTATGAGACAATAGAAGCTGCTAGTATGAGACAATAGAAGCTGCCTCGTATGAGACAATAGAAGCTGCCTAGTATGAGACAATAGAAGCTGCTAGTATGAGACAATAGAAGCTGCCTCGTATGAGACAATAGAAGCTGCCTAGTATGAGACAATAGAAGCTGCTAGTATGAGACAATAGAAGCTGCCTCGTATGAGACAATAGAAGCTGCCTCGTATGAGACAATAGAAGCTGCTAGTATGAGACAATAGAAGCTGCCTCGTATGAGACAATAGAAGCTGCCTCGTATGAGACAATAGAAGCTGCTAGTATGAGACAATAGAAGCAGCCTCGTATGAGACAATAGAAGCTGCTAGTATGAGACAATAGAAGCAGCCTCGTATGAGACAATAGAAGCTGCTAGTATGAGACAATAGAAGCTGCCTCGTATGAGACAATAGAAGCTGCTAGTATGAGACAATAGAAGCTGCTAGTATGAGACAATAGAAGCAGCCTCGTATGAGACAATAGAAGCTGCCTCGTGTGAGACAATAGAAGCTGCTAGTATGAGACAATTCGGAAGCCTCATCAATTCCCCATTTGAGTCCAAGTGGTTGGGCACTATTCCTTTCCTCCGTCCTATCCTAAATCCTTATCCTTATATCCGTTCCATGTGATATATAGTCCTAATGGCTTAGTGTTTTCGCCCCGACAACAGTAATTATATATACACAGACTTCCTGTCCCTGACAACGGTAATTATATATACACAGACTTCCTGTCCCTGACAACGGTAATTTTACATACAGGTCCTCAAGGTGGACAATGAAAGTGAGAAATAATTTGTCAAGTCAAAAACAAATACTGAATTAGAAGTTCAAAAGGCCCGGACGAAAATAGATTTTGATGTAGTAAATTGTGGATAAAATTAGATGTAGTAATCCGCCAGAGGTCCGCCAGGCATGCCAACAGTACGTCTAGCTGCTACAGGTTAGCCAACGGTGGCGTGTGGCGCGGGATGTTGATAAATGTGCCAGGGTTGGCAGCCCTGATGGCGCCAGGTGCCAACCCATATTTATTGTTGACATTGTAAGAGCCAGCTGGGGGTGCACGCGCGCGCGCTCACGCGTCATGCAGTATGTGTGTGTATTCACCTTGTTGTGCTTGCGGGGGTTGAGCTGCGGCTCTTTGGTCCCGCCTCTCAACTGTCAATCGACTGGTGTACAGATTCCTGAGCCTATTGGGCTCTATCATATCTACATTTGAAACTGTGTATGGAGTCAGCCTCCACCACATTACTGCCTAAAGCATTCCATTTACTAACTACTCTGACACTGAAAAAATTCTTTCTAACGTCTCTGTGGCTCATTTGGGTACTCAGCTTCCACCTGTGTCCCCTTGTGCGTGTGCCCCTTGTGTTAAATAAGCCACTCTTTTCTACGCTGTCAATTCCTCTGAGAAGTTTGTAGGTAGTGATCATGTCTCCCCTTACTCTTCTGTCTTCCAGTGTCGTGAGGTGCATTTCACGCAGCCTTTCCTCGTAATTCATGCCTCTTTGTTCTGGGACTAGTCTAGTGGCATACCTCTGAACTTTTTCCAGCTTCGTCTTGTGCTTGATGCCTTGTAATTACCTAAGTTTAGTTACAGGATGAGAGCTACTCTCGTGGTGTCCCGTCTTCCCAGCACTCTTTGTCATATAACGCTTTGAAACTACTGACGGTCTTGGCCTCCACCACCTTCTCCCCTAACTTGTTCCAACCGTCTACCACTCTGTTTGCGAAAGTGAATTTTCTTATATTTCTTCGGCATCTGTGTTTAGCTAGTTTAAATCTATGACCTCTTGTTCTTAAAGTTCCAGGTCTCAGGAAATCTTCCCTATCGATTTTATCAATTCCTGTTACTATTTTGTATGTAGTGATCATATCACCTCTTTTTCTTCTATCTTCTAGTTTTGGCATATTTATGCCTCTAACCTCTCCTCGTAGCTCTTGCCCTTCAGTTCTGGGAGCCACTTAGTAGCATGTCTTTGCACCTTTTCCAGTTTGTTGATGTGCTTCTTAAGATATGGGCACCACACAACCGCTGCATATTCTAGCTTTGGCCTAACAAAAGTCGTGAACAATTTCTTTAGTATATCCCATCCATGTATTTAAAAGCAATTCTGAAGTTAGAAAGCGTGGCATAGGCTCCTCGCACAATATTCTTTATGTGGTCCTCAGGTGATAGTTTTCTATCTAGAACCACCCCTAGATCTCTTTCTTTATCAGAATTCTTTAAAGATTTCTCACATAATTTATAAGTTGTGTGGGGTCTATGTTCTCCTATTCCACATTCCATAACATGGCATTTATTAACATTAAATTCCATTTGCCAAGTGGTGCTCCATATACTTATTTTGTCCAGGTCATCTTGAAGGGCATGACAATCATCTAAGTTTCTTATCCTTCCTATTATCTTAGCATCATCAGCAAACATGTTCATATAATTCTGTATACCAACTGGTAGATCATTTATGTAGACAATAAACATCACTGGTGCAAGAACTGAACCCTGTGGTACTCCACTTGTGACATTTCTCCAGTCCGATACATTGCCTCTGATCACTGCCCTCATTTTTCTATCAGTCAGAAAATTTTTCATCCATGTTAGAAGCTTACCTGTCACCCCTCCAATATTTTCCAGTTTCCAGAACAACCTCTTATGTGGAACTCTGTCGAAAGCCTTTTTTAGGTCCAGATAGATGCAGTCAACCCAACCATCTCTTTCCTGTAATATCTCTGTTGCTCGATCATAGAAACTGAGTAAATTCGATACACAGGATCTTCCAGATCGAAAACCATACTGTCTGTCTGATATTATATCATTTCTCTCCAGGTGTTCTACCCATTTAGTTTTATTATTTTTTCCAATATTTTGACTATTACACTTGTCAATGATACAGTCTATAATTAAGGGGGTCTTCCCTGCTTCCACTTTTGTAGATTGGAACTATGTTAGCCTTTTTCACACATCAGCTACAACTCCTGTAAACAGGGATGCCTGAAAAATCAGTTGAAATGGAATGCTGAGCTCAGGTGCACATTCTCTCAGAACCCATGGTGAAACTCCATCTGGACCAACTGCTTTGTTCTTACTTAGCTCCTTGAGCATTTTTTCCACTTCGTCTCTAGACACCTCTATGTGCTCTATGTTGTTCTCTGGAATTCTTATTGTGTCTGGTTCCTGAAGATTTCATTTTGTACAAACACATTTTGGAACTTTTGGTTTAATGTTTCACACATTTCCTTTTCATTTTCCTGTGAATCTATTTCCCATTTTCAACCTCTGAATATTATCCTTTACCTGCAATTTGTTGTTTATGAATTTGTAGAATAGGCCTGGTTCTGTTTTACATTTATCCGCTATCCCTTTTTCAAAATTTCTTTCTGCCTCTCTCCTCACTGCCGTATAGTTGTTTCTCACATTTTTGTATCGCTGGTATGTTTGGGGGTTTGGCCTCTTCCTATATTGATTCCATTTTTGTGTCTTTTGGTCTCTGGCCCTCTCGCAATTTCTGTTGAACCAATCCTGTTTTCTGGCCCTGCATCTCTGTTTTGGTATGAATGTTTGTGTGCCTTCATTGTATATTTTGCAAAATTTGGCATACATTTCATTTACTTCCCTGCCCAGCACTAGTCTCTCCAATTACACTCATTAAAATTTTTTCGAAGTTCCCCATAGTGACCTCTCTTGAAATCGAGTTTATCAACTGTTTCAATGTCCCCATTTTCTTCTAGATGATATCTTAAAGCAAATTTAATGTCTAATAGAACGTGCTCACTCTTTCCCAAGGGAGGAAGGTACTGGATGCCAAATATCTCTTCTTCTTTCCTGGTGAATACTAGATCCAGTACTGACGGTACATCTCCTTCCCTCATTCTTGTGGCCTGCTTTATGTGTTGATACAAGAATGTCTCCAGAATGTTTACAAATCTGCATGCCCAAAAGTCCTCCGTTCTTGCTTCATAGGCCTCCCGGTCTATTGCTTTAAATTTGAAGTCCCTCAGTATCAACAGTCGTGATTTATCTTTATCTGCTTGTACAATAATATCTCTCATGACCATTATGAGGCCCTCTCGTTTGTCATCCAGTTCTTCCTTTGTCCATGTGTTGCTTGCTGGTGGGCTGTAGGCATTTAAAATTATCAGCTTATCATCCTGATTCCAGACCTACAATGTCATTATATCAATATCTCGAGGGTTTTCAAATATTAACTCTCTTACCTTCAGGTGTTTTTCCACCAGCACAGCCACTCCTCCTCCCTTCCTAGTTTTCCTGTCACGTCTCCAAACTGAGTAGCCCCTCGGGAATACAACTTCACTTAATATATTTCCTTCAAGTTTCGTGTCGGATAATGCGACAATATCTGGGACCCTAAGCTGAATTATATCTCGCAACTCCAAAGTTTTTGACCTCACTCCATTTATGTTGGTATATACAATTTCCAGGAACATGTTCCCGTTCCCTTTGCTCTTTACTCCCCCTTCCACTAATGATTTTGTTGCCTTGTTTTTATGTACCATTTCACAAGCTTTCCAGTCCCTGACACTTTGTAGAAAAAAGAATTTCTGTCTTCTTAATTTCTATCCCATTAGACGTTTTGCTTCAAAGAGGTTCATTTTCACATTTTTCTCTGTCCTCCTTGAGAGGTCTTGTCTTATTGACCAAAATTTGCCTGTGTGCGTGTGTGCGTGTGTGTGTNGTAATGGCAGACTTGAGTCAGACCAAACTGAGAAGGAACGGACCAATGACGAGACATGGAGAGCAAAGCTTGTAGAAGTGTTAGAGAGGAACTTCCTGATGTAACATGTCTGGGAGGAGACACATCAAGGCATACTGACCAACCACCTACATTACACCTCGTCCTCACCAAAAAAATGATATGGACATTGAAAATAGGGGACAGTTGGCTCATGGGGGTTGGGACCTCATGGGATAGATCGTGCTAGGGATGGATAGACCTGGGGGAGGGAGGGAGAGGGCAGTGGTGGGCGGGAAGCAGCCCCGGGTGGAAATATATGGTATAAATATAGGTATACTGACGTCACCAGCCAGCACTCGGCGAGGTGTGAGGGACGGGAGGAGGAAGAGTGAGGGAGAGAGAGAGAGGTATAGTGAAGGAGAGAGTGACACAGTGAACCATGAACATGCACAATCTGTTCTCACCACTTACCATTGTGTTCTCCCTCACCAACAACCAACCATCCCTCAACCTAACGACACCGAGACACACAAACCGTCACCATTACGGTGGTGTAAAGTCATCAACACGCCGCCTGCTCAACCCATCTCGCCTCGCGTTCAAAACATTGCTAAAGTAACACAAAATATTAAGACTAAACCCCTCAATTATCAACTAATTATGATCACGTGACCCATTATTGGTCACGTGAGCCATTACTGGTCACGTGACCCATTACTGGTCACGTGAGCCATTACTGATCACGTGAGCCATTACTGATCACGTGACCCATTACTGATCACGTGAGCCATTACTGATCACGTGACCCATTATTGGTCACGTGACCCATTACTGGTCACGTGACCCATTACTGGTCACGTGACCCATTACTGGTCACGTGACCCATTACTGGTCACGTGACCCATTACTGGTCACGTGACCCATTACTGGTCACGTGACCCATTACTGATCACGTGACCCATTACTGATCACGTGACCCATTACTGGTCACGTGACCCATTACTGATCACGTGACCCATTACTGATCACGTGACCCATTACTGATCACGTGACCCATTACTGATCACGTGACCCATTACTGATCACGTGACCCATTACTGATCACGTGACCCATTACTGATCACGTGACCCATTACTGATCACGTGACCCATTACTGATCACGTGACCCATTACTGATCACGTGACCCATTACTGATCACGTGACCCACCTCACAAGAGCCATGACACGAAGGGAGGTGAGGCAGGAGTCACGGGTCACGTGACACAGGTTGTTTCCAGCGTAGGTCACACACACACACACACACACACACACACACACACACACACACACACACACACACACACAGGGGGCCAGGTAGCCTGGTGGATTGCGCGCAGGACTTGTAATTCTGTGGCGCGGGTTCGATTCCCGCACCCGGCAGAAACAAATGGGCAAAGTTTCTTTCACCCTGAATGCCCCTGTTACCTAGCAGTAAATAGGTACCTGGAAGTTAGTCAGCTGTCACGGGCTGCTTCCTGGTGTGTGTGTGTGTGTGTGTGTGTGTGTGTGGTGTGGAAAAAAAAATAGTGTAGTTAGTAAACAGTTGATTGACAGTTGAGAGGCGGGCCGAAAGAGCAAACCTCAACCCCCGTAAAATACAACTAAGTGAATACAACTAAGTACAACTAAGTGAATACACAGTAAAGCCAAGACCCAACCAAAGCTGCTCCACAGCCACATCAGAAGGAAAACAGGAGTGAAGGAACAAGTGATGAAGCTGTGAAAAGCGGAGAACAGATGCACAGAGAATGACAAGGAGGTGTGTGAAGAACTCAACAAGAGATTCCAGGAGGTCTTCACAATAGAACAAGGAGAAGCCCCTGCACTAAATGAGGAGGCGGCAAACCAAGCAACCTTGGAGGAATTTGACCTCACCAGTGATGAGGTCAAAAGGTGTCTGCTGGAGCTGGACGTGACAAAGGCTGTTGGGCCTGACAGAATCTCACCATGGATACTAAAGAAAGGTGCAGAAGCACTAAGTGTGCCACTCTCTATGGTGTATAACAGGTCACTGGAAACAGGAGACTTACCAGAAAGTTGGAAGACAGCTAACGTGGTCCCAATATACACAAAGGGTGACAGGCAAGAGGCAGTGAATTACAGGCCAGTTTCCTTAACTTGTATACCATGCAAGGTAATGGAGAAGATTGTGAGGAAAAGGCTCGTAGAGCATCTAGAGGGAAATAACCTTTTAACGCACCACCAACATGGGTTCAGGGATGGTAAATCGTGCCTCACAGGTTTAATAGAATTTTATGACCAGGCAACAAAAATTAGGCAGAAAAGAGAAGGGTGGGCCGACTGCATTTTCCTGGACTGTCAAAAAGCCTTTGACACAGTACCGCATAAAAGGCTGTTAAAAAAGTTGGAGCAACAGGCAGGAGTAAAAGGGAAGGTGCTCCAGTGGATAAGGGAGTACTTAAGCAACAGAAAACAGCGAGTTACGGTGAGGGGGAACACATCAGAGTGGCGAGATGTCACCAGCGGCGTCCCACAGGGCTCAGTACTTGGACCCATCCTGTTTCTAATATATGTGAACGATCTTCCGGAGGGTATAGACTCATTCCTCTCAATGTTTGCTGATGATGCAAAAATTATGAGAAGAATCAAGACGGATGAAGATAGACAGAGACTACAGGATGACCTGGATAAACTGGAGGAATGGTCTAGAAAATGGCTGCTACAGTTCAACTCAAGGAAGTGTAAGGTGATGAAATTAGGCGAAGGGAGCAGAGGCTGAACACAAGGTATCATCTGGGAGGTGAAATCCTGCAAGTTCACCTCCCAGATGAGAGAGAAATTATTCTCCCAAATAGAGAGAAAGATCTGGGGTTGATATCACACCGAACCTGTCCCCAGAAGCCCACATCAAAAGAATATCATCAGCGGAATATGCTAGATTGGCCAACATAAAAACTGCCTTTAGAAACTTGTGTAAGGAATCTTTCAGAACCCTGTATACCACTTATGTAAGACCAATACAGGAGTATGCAGCTCCAGCCTGAGTCCATACCTAGTTAAACACAAGACAAAGTTAGAGAAAATTCAGCGGTATGCCACCGGGCTCGTCCCGGAACTGAGAGGAATGAGCTACGAGGAAAGGCTAAAGGAGCTAAACCTCACGTCCCTGGAAAACAGAAGAGTAAGGGAGACATGATAACCACCTACAAAATTCTCAGGAGAATTGACAGGGTGGACAAAGAAAAACTCTTCAGCACGGGTGGGACACGAACAAGGGGACATAGGTGGAAACTTAGTACCCAGATGAGCCAGAGACGTTAGAAACAATTTTTTTCAGTGTCAGAGTAGTTAATAAATGGAATGCATTAGGCAGTGATGTGGTGGAGGTTGACTCCATACACAGTTTCAAGTGTAGATATGATAGAGCCCAATAGGCTCAGGAACCTGTACACCAGTTGATGACGGTTGAGAGGCGGGACCAAAGATACAAAGCTCAACCCCCGCAAGCACAACTAGGTGAGAACATTATCTGCATGTGTTTATGTGATATATATAGGAGTCTCTCATGGACAGATAGCAGCTGCTTGTATCTGTCACTATGGCAGCTGTCATGTACCAGTCACTATGGCAGCTGCTTGTATCTGTCACTATGGCAGCTGTCATGTACCAGTCACTATGGCAGCTGTCTTGTATCTGTCACTATGGCAGCTGTCATGTACCAGTCACTATGGCAGCTGCCTGTATCTGTCACTATGGCAGCTGTCATGTACCAGTCACTATGGCAGCTGCCTGTATCTGTCACTATGGCAGCTGTCATGTACCAGTCACTATGGCAGCTGTCTTGTACCAGTCACTATGGCAGCTGTCTTGTACCAGTCACTATGGCAGCTGTCATGTACCAGTCACTATGGCAGCTGCCTTGTATCAGTCACTATGGCAGCTGTCATGTACCAGTCACTATGGCAGCTGCCTTGTATCTGTCACTATGGCAGCTGTCATGTACCAGTCACTATGGCAGCTGCCTTGTATCTGTCACTATGGCAGCTGTCTTGTACCAGTCACTATGGCAGCTGTCTTGTACCAGTCACTATGGCAGCTGTCTTGTACCAGTCACTATGGCAGCTGTCTTGTACCAGTCACTATGGCAGCTGTCTTGTACCAGTCACTATGGCAGCTGTCTTGTATCTGTCACTATGGCAGCTGTCTTGTATCAGTCACTATGGCAGCTGTCTTGTATCTGTCACTATGGCAGCTGCCTTGTACCAGTCACTATGGCAGCTGCCTTGTATCTGTCACTATGGCAGCTGTCATGTACCAGTCACTATGGCAGCTGCCTTGTACCAGTCACTATGGCAGCTGTCATGTACCAGTCACTATGGCAGCTGTCTTGTACCAGTCACTATGGCAGCTGTCATGTACCAGTCACTATGGCAGCTGTCTTGTATCTGTCACTATGGCAGCTGTCTTGTATCAGTCACTATGGCAGCTGTCTTGTATCAGTCACTATGGCAGCTGTCTTGTATCAGTCACTATGGCAGCTGTCTTGTATCAGTCACTATGGCAGCTGTCATGTACCAGTCACTATGGCAGCTGTCTTGTATCTGTCACTATGGCAGCTGTCTTGTACCAGTCACTATGGCAGCTGTCTTGTATCAGTCACTATGGCAGCTGTCTTGTACCAGTCACTATGGCAGCTGTTGTATGAGACAATAGGAGCTGCCAGTATGAGACAATAGGAGCTGCCTCGTATGAGACAATAGAAGCTGCCTCGTATGAGACAATAGAAGCTGCCTCGTATGAGACAATAGAAGCTGCCTCGTATGAGACAATAGAAGCTGCTAGTATGAGACAATAGAAGCTGCTAGTATGAGACAATAGAAGCTGCTAGTATGAGACAATAGAAGCTGCTAGTATGAGACAATAGAAGCTGCTAGTATGAGACAATAGAAGCTGCTAGTATGAGACAATAGAAGCTGCTAGTATGAGACAATAGAAGCTGCTAGTATGAGACAATAGAAGCTGCTAGTATGAGACAATAGGAGCTGCCTCGTATGAGACAATAGGAGCTGCCTCGTATGAGACAATAGAAGCTGCTAGTATGAGACAATAGAAGCTGCCTCGTATGAGACAATAGAAGCTGCCTCGTATGAGACAATAGAAGCTGCTAGTATGAGACAATAGAAGCTGCTAGTATGAGACAATAGGAGCTGCCTCGTATGAGACAATAGAAGCTGCCTCGTATGAGACAATAGAAGCTGCCTCGTATGAGACAATAGAAGCTGCTAGTATGAGACAATAGAAGCTGCTAGTATGAGACAATAGGAGCTGCATCGTATGAGACAATAGAATCAGCCTCGTATGAGACAATAGAAGCTGCCTCGTATGAGACAATAGAAGCTGCTAGTATGAGACAATAGGAGCTGCATCGTATGAGACAATAGAAGCTGCCTCGTATGAGACAATAGAAGCTGCTAGTATGAGACAATAGAAGCTGCTAGTATGAGACAATAGAAGCTGCTAGTATGAGACAATAGAAGCTGCTAGTATGAGACAATAGAAGCTGCTAGTATGAGACAATAGGAGCTGCCTCGTATGAGACAATAGAAGCTGCTAGTATGAGACAATAGAATCAGCCTCGTATGAGACAATAGGAGCTGCATCGTATGAGACAATAGAAGCTGCCTCGTATGAGACAATAGAAGCTGCATCGTATGAGACAATAGAAGCTGCTAGTATGAGACAATAGAAGCTGCCTCGTATGAGACAATAGAAGCTGCCTCGTATGAGACAATAGAAGCTGCCTCGTATGAGACAATAGAATCAGCCTCGTATGAGACAATAGAAGCTGCATCGTATGAGACAATAGAAGCTGCCTCGTATGAGACAATAGAAGCAGCCTCGTATGAGACAATAGAAGCCGCCTCGTATGAGACAATAGAAGCTGCCTCGTATGAGACAATAGAAGCTGCATCGTATGAGACAATAGAAGCCGCCTCGTATGAGACAATAGAAGCAGCCTCGTATGAGACAATAGAAGCTGCCTCGTATGAGACAATAGAAGCTGCATCGTATGAGACAATAGAAGCCGCCTCGTATGAGACAATAGAAGCAGCCTCGTATGAGACAATAGAAGCCGCCTCGTATGAGACAATAGAAGCTGCTAGTATGAGACAATAGAAGCAGCCTCGTATGAGACAATAGAAGCTGCTAGTATGAGACAATAGAAGCTGCCTCTTATGAGACAATAGAAGCTGCATCGTATGAGACAATAGAAGCTGCCTCGTATGAGACAATAGAAGCTGCTAGTATGAGACAATAGAAGCTGCCTCTTATGAGACAATAGAAGCTGCATCGTATGAGACAATAGAAGCTGCCTCTTATGAGACAATAGAAGCTGCTAGTATGAGACAATAGAAGCTGCTAGTATGAGACAATAGAAGCTGCCTCGTATGACACAATAGAAGCTGCCTCGTATGACACAATAGAAGCTGCTAGTATGAGACAATAGAAGCTGCCTCGTATGAGACAATAGGAGCTGCCTCGTATGAGACAATAGAAGCAGCCTCGTATGAGACAATAGAAGCTGCCTCGTATGAGACAATAGAAGCTGCTAGTATGAGACAATAGAAGCTGCTAGTATGAGACAATAGAAGCTGCTAGTATGAGACAATAGAAGCTGCCTCGTATGAGACAATAGAAGCTGCTAGTATGAGACAATAGAAGCTGCTAGTATGAGACAATAGAAGCTGCCTCGTATGAGACAATAGAAGCTGCTAGTATGAGACAATAGAAGCTGCCAGTATGAGACAATAGAAGCTGCTAGTATGAGACAATAGAAGCTGCTAGTATGAGACAATAGAAGCTGCTAGTATGAGACAATAGAAGCTGCTAGTATGAGACAATAGAAGCTGCTAGTATGAGACAATAGAAGCTGCTAGTATGAGACAATAGAAGCTGCCTAATATGAGACAATAGAAGCTGCTAGTATGAGACAATAGAAGCTGCCTCGTATGAGACAATAGAAGCTGCTAGTATGAGACAATAGAAGCTGCTAGTATGAGACAATAGAAGCTGCTAGTATGAGACAATAGAAGCTGCCTCGTATGAGACAATAGAAGCTGCTAGTATGAGACAATAGAAGCTGCCTCGTATGAGACAATAGAAGCTGCTAGTATGAGACAATAGGAGCTGCTAGTATGAGACAATAGAAGCTGCCTCGTATGAGACAATAGAAGCTGCTAGTATGAGACAATAGAAGCTGCTAGTATGAGACAATAGAAGCTGCCTCGTGTGAGACAATAGAAGCTGCTAGTATGAGACAATAGAAGCTGCTAGTATGAGACAATAGAAGCTGCTAGTATGAGACAATAGAAGCTGCTAGTATGAGACAATAGAAGCTGCCTCGTGTGAGACAATAGAAGCTGCTAGTATGAGACAATAGAAGCTGCCTCGTATGAGACAATAGAAGCTGCTAGTATGAGACAATAGAAGCTGCTAGTATGAGACAATAGAAGCTGCTAGTATGAGACAATAGAAGCTGCTAGTATGAGACAATAGAAGCTGCCTCGTGTGAGACAATAGAAGCTGCTAGTATGAGACAATAGAAGCTGCTAGTATGAGACAATAGAAGCTGCCTCGTATGAGACAATAGAAGCTGCCTCGTGTGAGACAATAGAAGCTGCCTCGTGTGAGACAATAGAAGCTGCCTCGTATGAGACAATAGAAGCTGCCTCGTATGAGACAATAGAAGCTGCCTCGTATGAGACAATAGAAGCTGCCTCGTATGAGACAATAGAAGCTGCCTCGTATGAGACAATAGAAGCTGCCTCGTATGAGACAATAGAAGCTGCCTCGTGTGAGACAATAGAAGCTGCTAGTATGAGACAATAGAAGCTGCTAGTATGAGACAATAGAAGCTGCCTCGTATGAGACAATAGAAGCTGCTCGTATGAGACAATAGAAGCTGCTAGTATGAGACAATAGAAGCTGCCTCGTATGAGACAATAGAAGCTGCCTCGTATGAGACAATAGAAGCTGCTAGTATGAGACGATAGAAGCAGCCTCGTATGAGACAATAGAAGCTGCTAGTATGAGACAATAGAAGCGTCCTCGTATGAGACAATAGAAGCTGCTAGTATGAGACAATAGAAGCTGCCTCGTATGAGACAATAGAAGCTGCTCGTATGAGACAATAGAAGCTGCTAGTATGAGACGATAGAAGCAGCCTCGTATGAGACAATAGAAGCTGCCTCGTGTGAGACAATAGAAGCTGCAGTATGAGACAATTCGGAAGCCTCATCAATTCCTCATTTGAGTCCAAGTGGTTGGGCACTCTCCTTTCCTCCGTCCTATCCTAAATCCTTATCCTTATATCCGTTCCAAGTGATATATAGTCCTAATGGCTTAGTGCTTCGCCCCGACAACAGTAATTATATATACACAGACTTCCGTCCCTGACAACGGTAATTATATATACACAGGATTCCTGTCCCTGACAACGGTAATTTTACATACAGGTCCTCAAGGTGGACAATGAAAGTGAGAAATATTTGTTCAAGAAAAAACAAATACTGAATTAGAAGTTCAAAAGACCGGACAAAAATAGATTTTGATGTAGTAAATTGTGGATAAAATTAGATGTAGTAATCCGCCAGAGGTCCGCCAGGCATGCCAACAGTACGTCTAGCTGCTACAGGGTAGCCAACGGTGCGTGTGCGGCGGGGATGTTGATAATGTGCCAGGGTTGGCAGCCCTGATGGCGCCAGGTGCCAACCCATATTTATTGTTGACATTGTAAGAGCCAGCTGGGGGTGCACGCGCGCGCGCTCACGCGTCATGCAGTATGTGTGTGTATTCACCTAGTTGTGCTTGCGGGGTTGAGCTGCGGCTCTTTGGTCCCGCCTCTCAACTGCCAATCGACTGTTGTACAGATTCCTGAGCCTATTGGGCTCTATCATATCTACATTGAAACTGTGTATGGAGTCAGCCTCCACCACATTACTGCCTAAAGCATTCCATTTACTAACTACTCTGACACTGAAAAAGTTCTTTCTAACTTCTCTGTGGCTCATTTGGGTACTCAGCTTCCACCTGTGTCCCCTTGTTCGTGTGCCCCGTGTTAAATAAGCCACTCTTTTCTCCTGTCAATTCCTCTGAGAAGTTTGTAGGTAGTGATCATGTCTCCTTTTACTCTTCTGTCTTCCAGTGTCGTGAGGTGCATTTCCGCAGCCTTTCCTCGTAACTCGTGCCTCTTTGTTCTGGGACTAGTCTAGTGGCATACCTCTGACTTTTTCCAGCTTCGTCTTGTGCTTGATGCCTTGTAATTAGCCTAAGTGTAAATTATAAGTGTAGTACAGGATGAGAGCTACTCTCGTGGTGTCCCGTCTTCCCAGCACTCTTTGTCATATAGCGCTTTGAAACTACTGACGGTCTTTGGCCTCCACCACCTTCTCCCCTAACGTGTTCCACCGTCTACCCACTGTTTGCGAAAGTGAATTTTCTTATATTTCTTCGGCATCTTTGTTTAGCTAGTTATCTATGACCTCAGTTCTTAAAGTTCCAGGTCTCAGGAAAATCTTCCCTATCGATTCATCAATTCCTGTTACTATTTTGTACGTAGTGATCATATCACCTCTTTTTTTCTATCTTCTAGTTTTGGCATATTTATTGCCTCTAACCTCTCCTCGTAGCTCTTGTCCTTCAGTTCTGGGAGCCACTTAGTAGCGTGTCTTTGCACCTTTCCAGTTTGTTTGATGTGCTTCTTAAGATATGGGCACCACACAACCGCTGCATATTCTAGCTTGGCCTAACAAAGACGTGAACAATCTTTAGTATTTCCCTATCATGTATTTAAACGCAATTCTGAAGTCAGAAAGCGTGGCATAGGCCCTCCCACAATATTCTTTATGTGGTCCTCAGGTGATAGTTTTCTATCTAGAACCACCCCTAGATCTCTTTCTTTATCAGAATTCTTTAAAGATTTTTCACATAATTTATAAGTTGTGGGGGTCTATGTTCTCCTATTCCACATTTCATAACATGGCATTTATTAACATTAAATTCCATTTGCCAAGTGGTGCTCCATATACTTATTTGTCCAGGTCATCTTGAAGGGCATGACAATCATCTAAGTTTCTTATCCTTCCTATTATCTTAGCATCATCAGCAAACATGTTCATATAATTCTGTATACCAACTGGTAGATCATTTATGTAGACAATAAACATCACTGGTGCAAGAACTGAACCCTGTGGTACTCCACTTGTACATTTCTCCAGTCCGAATACATTGCCTCTGATCACTGCCCTCATTTTTCTATCCGTCAGGAAAATGTTTCATCCATGTTAGAAGCTTACCTGTCACCCCTCCCATATTTTCCAGTTTCCAGAAACAACTTTATGGGAACTCTGTCGAAAGCCTTTTTAGTCCAGATAGATGCAGTCAACCCAACCATCTCTTTCCTGTAATATCTCTGTTGCTCGGTCATAGAACTGAGTAAATTCGATACACAGGATCTTCCAGATCGAAAACCATACTGTCGGTCTGATATTATATCATTTCTCTCCAGGTGTTCTACCCATTTAGTTTTATTATTTTTCCAATATTTTGACTATACACTTGTCAATGATACAGGTCTATAATTAAGGGGGTCTCCCTGCTTCCACGTTTGTGATTGGAACTGTTAGCCTTTTTCACAACATCAGCTACAACTCCTGTAAACAGGGATGTGGAAAATCAGTTGAAATGGAATGAGAGCTCAGGTGCACATTCTCTCAGAACCCATGGTGAAACTCCATCTGGACCACTGCTTTGTTCTTAGCCTTCTTGAGAATTTTTTCCACTTCGTCTCTAGACACCTCTATGTGCTCTATGTTGTTCTCTGGAATTCTTACTGTGTCTGGTTCCTGAAGATTTCATTTTGTACAAACGCATTTTGGAACTTTTGGTTTAATGTCCACACATTTCCTTTTCATTTTCCTGTGAATCTATTTCCCATTTTTAACCTCTGAATATTATCCTTTACCTGCAATTTGTTGTTTATGAATTTGTAGAATAGGCCTGGTTCTGTTTTACATTTATCCGCTATCCCTTTTTCAAAATTTCTTTCTGCCTCTCTCCTCACTGCCGTATAGTTGTTTCTCACATTTTTGTATCGCTGGTATGTTTGGGGGTTTGGCCTCTTCCTATATTGATTCCATTTTTGTATCTTTTGGTCTCTGGCCCTCTCGCAATTTCTGTTGAACCAATCCTCTTTTTGGCCTGCATCTCTGTTTTGGTATGAATGTTTGTGTGCCTTCTTGTATATTTTGCAAAATTTGGCATACATTTCATTTACTTCCTGCCCAGGCACTAGTCTCTCCAATTACACTCATTAAAATTTTTTCGAAGTTCCCATAGTGACCTCTCTTGAAATCGAGTTTATCAACTGTTTCAANGTACCAGTCACTATGGCAGCTGTCTTGTATCAGTCACTATGGCAGCTGTCCTTGTACCAGTCACTATGGCAGCTGTCTTGTATCTGTCCTCTATTACAGCTGTCTTGTACCAGTCACTATGGCAGCTGTCTTGTACCAGTCACTATGGCAGCTGTCTTGTATCTGTCACTATTACAGATGTCTTGTACCAGTCACTATGGCAGCTGTCTTGTATCTGTCACTATGGCAGCTGTCTTGTATCATCACTATGGCAGCTGTCTTGTACCAGTCACTATGGCAGCTGTCTTGTACGTCACTATGCAGCTGTCTTGTACCAGTCACTATGGCAGCTGTCTTGTATCTGTCACTATTACAGCTGTCTTGTATCTGTCACTACGGCAGCTGTCTTGTACCAGTCACTATGGCAGCTGTCTTGTACCAGTCACTATGGCAGCTGTCTTGTATCCAGTCACTATGGCAGCTGTCTTGTATCTGTCACTATGGCAGCGTCTTGTATCTGTCACTATGGCAGCTGTCTTGTATCTGTCACTATGGCAGCTGTCTTCTGTATCTGTCACTATGGCAGCTGTCTTGTATCTGTCACTATGGCAGCTGTCTTGTATCTGTCACTATGGCAGCTGTCTTGTATCTGTCACTATGGCAGCTGTCTTGTATCAGTCACTATGGCAGCTGTCTTGTATCTGTCACTATGGCAGCTGTCTTGTACCGTCACTATGGCAGCTGTCTTGTATCTGTCACTATGGCAGCTGTCTTGTATCTCACTATGGCAGCTGTCTTGTATCTGTCACTATGCAGCTGTCTTGTATCTGTCACTATGGCAGCTGTCTTGTATCTGTCTATGGCAGCTGTCTTGTATCTGTCACTATGGCAGCTGTCTTGTATCAGTCACTATGGCAGCTGTCTTGTACCAGTCACTATGCAGCTGTCTTGTATCTCACACTATGGCAGCTGTCTTGTACCAGTCACTATGGCAGCTGTCTTGTATCTGTCACTATGGCAGCTGTCATGTACCAGTCACTATGGCAGCTGTCTTGTATCTGTCACTATGGCAGCTGTCTTGTATCAGTCACTATGGCAGCTGTCTTGTATCAGTCACTATGGCAGCTGTCTTGTATCTGTCACTATGGCAGCTGTCTTGTATCTGTCACTATGGCAGCTGTCTTGTATCTGTCACTATGGCAGCTGTCTTGTATCTGTCACTATGGCAGCTGTCTTGTATCTGTCACTATTACAGCTGTCTTGTATCAGTCACTATGGCAGCTGTCTTGTATCTGTCACTATGCAGCTGTCTTGTATCAGTCACTATGGCAGCTGTCTTGTATCTGTCACTATGGCAGCTGTCTGTATCTGTCACTATGGCAGCTGTCTTGTATCAGTCACTATGGCAGCTGTCTTGTATCAGTCACTATTACAGCTGTCTTGTATCTGTCACTATGGCAGCTGTCTTGTATCTGTCACTATGGCAGCTGTCTTGTACCAGTCACTATGGCAGCTGTCTTGTATCTGTCACTATGGCAGCTGTCTTGTATCTGTCACTTACAGCTGTCTTGTATCTGTCACTATGGCAGCTGTCTTGTATCAGTCACTATGGCAGCTGTCTTGTATCTGTCACTATGGCAGCTGTCTTGTATCTTCACTATGGCAGCTGTCTTGTATCTGTCACTATGGCAGCTGTCTTGTATCTGTCACTATTACAGCTGTCTTGTATCTGTCACTATGGCAGCTGTCTTGTATCTGTCACTATGGCAGCTGTCTTGTATCTGTCACTATGGCAGCTGTCTTGTACCAGTCACTATGGCAGCTGTCTTGTATCTGTCACTATGGCAGCTGTCTTGTATCTGTCACTATGGCAGCTGTCTTGTATCTGTCACTATGGCAGCTGTCTTGTATCTGTCACTATGGCAGCTGTCTTGTATCTGTCACTATGGCAGCTGTCTTGTATCTGTCACTATGGCAGCTGTCTTGTATCAGTCACTATGGCAGCTGTCTTGTATCTGTCACTATGGCAGCTGTCTTGTATCTGTCACTATGGCAGCTGTCTTGTATCTGTCACTATGGCAGCTGTCTTGTATCTGTCACTATGGCAGCTGTCTTGTATCTGTCACTATGGCAGCTGTCTTGTATCTGTCACTATGGCAGCTGTCTTGTATCTGTCACTATGGCAGCTGTCTTGTATCTGTCACTATGGCAGCTGTCTTGTATCTGTCACTATGGCAGCTGTCTTGTATCTGTCACTATGGCAGCTGTCTTGTATCTGTCACTATGGCAGCTGTCTTGTATCTGTCACTATGGCAGCTGTCTTGTATCAGTCACTATGGCAGCTGTCTTGTATCTGTCACTATGGCAGCTGTCTTGTACCAGTCACTATGGCAGCTGTCTTGTATCTGTCACTATGGCAGCTGTCTTGTACCAGTCACTATTATAGCTGTCTTGTACCAGTCACTATGGCAGCTGTCTTGTATCAGTCACTATGGCAGCTGTCTTGTATCTGTCACTATGGCAGCTGTCTTGTATCTGTCACTATGGCAGCTGTCTTGTATCTGTCACTATGGCAGCTGTCTTGTACCAGTCACTATTACAGCTGTCTTGTACCAGTCACTATTACAGCTGTCTTGTACCAGTCACTATGGCAGCTGTCTTGTATCTGTCACTATGGCAGCTGTCTTGTATCTGTCACTATGGCAGCTGTCTTGTATCTGTCACTATGGCAGCTGTCTTGTATCTGTCACTATGGCAGCTGTCTTGTATCTGTCACTATGGCAGCTGTCTTGTATCAGTCACTATGGCAGCTGTCTTGTATCAGTCACTATGGCAGCTGTCTTGTACCAGTCACTATGGCAGCTGTCTTGTATCTGTCACTATGGCAGCTGTCTTGTATCAGTCACTATGGCAGCTGTCTTGTATCTGTCACTATGGCAGCTGTCTTGTATCTGTCACTATGGCAGCTGTCTTGTATCTGTCACTATGGCAGCTGTCTTGTATCTGTCACTATGGCAGCTGTCTTGTACCAGTCACTATGGCAGCTGTCTTGTACCAGTCACTATGGCAGCTGTCTTGTATCTGTCACTATGGCAGCTGTCTTGTACCAGTCACTATGGCAGCTGTCTTGTATCTGTCACTATGGCAGCTGTCTTGTACCAGTCACTATGGCAGCTGTCTTGTATCTGTCACTATGGCAGCTGTCTTGTATCAGTCACTATGGCAGCTGTCTTGTATCAGTCACTATGGCAGCTGTCTTGTATCTGTCACTATGGCAGCTGTCTTGTATCTGTCACTATGGCAGCTGTCTTGTATCTGTCACTATGGCAGCTGTCTTGTATCTGTCACTATGGCAGCTGTCTTGTATCTGTCACTATGGCAGCTGTCTTGTATCAGTCACTATGGCAGCTGTCTTGTATCTGTCACTATGGCAGCTGTCTTGTATCAGTCACTATGGCAGCTGTCTTGTATCTGTCACTATGGCAGCTGTCTTGTATCTGTCACTATGGCAGCTGTCTTGTATCAGTCACTATGGCAGCTGTCTTGTATCAGTCACTATTCAGCTGTCTTGTATCTGTCACTATGGCAGCTGTCTTGTATCTGTCACTATGGCAGCTGTCTTGTATCTGTCACTATGGCAGCTGTCTTGTATCAGTCACTATGGCAGCTGTCTTGTATCTGTCACTATGGCAGCTGTCTTGTATCTGTCACTATGGCAGCTGTCTTGTATCTGTCACTATTACAGCTGTCTTGTATCAGTCACTATGGCAGCTGTCTTGTATCAGTCACTATGGCAGCTGTCTTGTATCAGTCACTATGGCAGCTGTCTTGTATCTGTCACTATGGCAGCTGTCTTGTATCTGTCACTATGGCAGCTGTCTTGTATCTGTCACTATGGCAGCTGTCTTGTATCTGTCACTATGGCAGCTGTCTTGTATCTGTCACTATGGCAGCTGTCTTGTACCAGTCACTATGGCAGCTGTCTTGTATCTGTCACTATGGCAGCTGTCTTGTATCTGTCACTATGGCAGCTGTCTTGTATCTGTCACTATGGCAGCTGTCTTGTATCTGTCACTATGGCAGCTGTCTTGTATCTGTCACTATGGCAGCTGTCTTGTATCTGTCACTATGGCAGCTGTCTTGTATCAGTCACTATGGCAGCTGTCTTGTATCTGTCACTATGGCAGCTGTCTTGTATCTGTCACTATGGCAGCTGTCTTGTATCTGTCACTATGGCAGCTGTCTTGTATCTGTCACTATGGCAGCTGTCTTGTATCTGTCACTATGGCAGCTGTCTTGTATCTGTCACTATGGCAGCTGTCTTGTATCTGTCACTATGGCAGCTGTCTTGTATCTGTCACTATGGCAGCTGTCTTGTATCTGTCACTATGGCAGCTGTCTTGTATCTGTCACTATGGCAGCTGTCTTGTATCTGTCACTATGGCAGCTGTCTTGTATCAGTCACTATGGCAGCTGTCTTGTATCTGTCACTATGGCAGCTGTCTTGTATCAGTCACTATGGCAGCTGTCTTGTATCTGTCACTATGGCAGCTGTCTTGTACCAGTCACTATGGCAGCTGTCTTGTACCGTCACTATGGCAGCTGTCTTGTATCAGTCACTATGGCAGCTGTCTTGTATCTGTCACTATGGCAGCTGTCTTGTATCTGTCACTATGGCAGCTGTCTTGTATCTGTCACTATGGCAGCTGTCTTGTATCAGTCACTATGGCAGCTGTCTTGTATCAGTCACTATGGCAGCTGTCTTGTACCAGTCACTATGGCAGCTGTCTTGTATCAGTCACTATGGCAGCTGTCTTGTATCTGTCACTATGGCAGCTGTCTTGTATCTGTCACTATGGCAGCTGTCTTGTATCTGTCACTATGGCAGCTGTCTTGTATCAGTCACTATGGCAGCTGTCTTGTATCTGTCACTATGGCAGCTGTCTTGTATCAGTCACTATGGCAGCTGTCTTGTATCTGTCACTATGGCAGCTGTCTTGTATCTGTCACTATGGCAGCTGTCTTGTATCTGTCACTATGGCAGCTGTCTTGTACCAGTCACTATGGCAGCTGTCTTGTACCAGTCACTATGGCAGCTGTCTTGTATCTGTCACTATGGCAGCTGTCTTGTATCAGTCACTATGGCAGCTGTCTTGTATCTGTCACTATGGCAGCTGTCTTGTATCTGTCACTATGGCAGCTGTCTTGTATCTGTCACTATGGCAGCTGTCTTGTATCTGTCACTATGGCAGCTGTCTTGTATCTGTCACTATGGCAGCTGTCTTGTATCAGTCACTATGGCAGCTGTCTTGTATCTGTCACTATGGCAGCTGTCTTGTATCTGTCACTATGGCAGCTGTCTTGTATCTGTCACTATGGCAGCTGTCTTGTATCTGTCACTATGGCAGCTGTCTTGTATCTGTCACTATGGCAGCTGTCTTGTATCTGTCACTATGGCAGCTGTCTTGTATCTGTCACTATGGCAGCTGTCTTGTATCAGTCACTATGGCAGCTGTCTTGTATCAGTCACTATGGCAGCTGTCTTGTATCTGTCACTATGGCAGCTGTCTTGTATCTGTCACTATGGCAGCTGTCTTGTATCTGTCACTATGGCAGCTGTCTTGTATCTGTCACTATGGCAGCTGTCTTGTATCTGTCACTATGGCAGCTGTCTTGTATCAGTCACTATGGCAGCTGTCTTGTACCAGTCACTATGGCAGCTGTCTTGTACCAGTCACTATGGCAGCTGTCTTGTATCTGTCACTATGGCAGCTGTCTTGTACCAGTCACTATGGCAGCTGTCTTGTATCTGTCACTATGGCAGCTGTCTTGTACCAGTCACTATGGCAGCTGTCTTGTATCTGTCACTATGGCAGCTGTCTTGTATCTGTCACTATGGCAGCTGTCTTGTATCTGTCACTATGGCAGCTGTCTTGTATCTGTCACTATGGCAGCTGTCTTGTATCTGTCACTATGGCAGCTGTCTTGTATCTGTCACTATGGCAGCTGTCTTGTATCAGTCACTATGGCAGCTGTCTCGTATGAGACAATAGAAGCTGCCTCGTATGAGACAATAGAAGCTGCTAGTATGAGACAATAGAAGCTGCTAGTATGAGACAATAGAAGCTGCCTCGTATGAGACAATAGAAGCTGCTAGTATGAGACAATAGAAGCTGCTCGTATGAGACAATAGAAGCTGCTAGTATGAGACAATAGAAGCTGCTCGTATGAGACAATAGAAGCTGCCTCGTATGAGACAATAGAAGCTGCTAGTATGAGACAATAGAAGCTGCTAGTATGAGACAATAGAAGCGCCTCGTATGAGACAATAGAAGCTGCCTCGTATGAGACAATAGAAGCTGCCTCGTATGAGACAATAGAAGCGCTAGTATGAGACAATAGAAGCTGCTAGTATGAGACAATAGAAGCTGCTAGTATGAGACAATAGAAGCTGCTAGTATGAGACAATAGAAGCTGCTAGTATGAGACAATAGAAGCAGCCTCGTATGAGACAATAGAAGCTGCTAGTATGAGACAATAGAAGCTGCCTCTTATGAGACAATAGAAGCAGCCTCGTATGAGACAATAGAAGCTGCTAGTATGAGACAATAGAAGCTGCTAGTATGAGACAATAGAAGCTGCCTCTTATGAGACAATAGAAGCAGCCTCGTATGAGACAATAGAAGCTGCTAGTATGAGACAATAGAAGCTGCTAGTATGAGACAATAGAAGCAGCCTAGTATGAGACAATAGAAGCTGCCTCTTATGAGACAATAGAAGCAGCCTAGTATGAGACAATAGAAGCTGCCTCGTATGAGACAATAGAAGCTGCCTCGTATGAGACAATAGAAGCAGCCTAGTATGAGACAATAGAAGCTGCCTCGTATGAGACAATTCGAAGCCTCATCAAT
>WNGS01161597.1:103080-117280 GCA_020271785.1 Procambarus virginalis | reverse complement strand
CCTACTAACCTAACCTAACCTATTTTATAGGTTAGGTTAGGTTAGGTAGCCGAAAAAGTTAGGTTAGGTTAGGTAGGTAGGTTAGGTAGTCGAAAAACAATTAATTCATGAAAACTTGGCATATTAGGCAAATCGGGCCTTGCATAGTAGGTTGAGAAGTGCGTTCTGGCTACTAGGTACGACATATATATATATATATATATATATATATATATATATATATATATATATATATATATATATATATATATATATATATATATATATATATATATATATATATATATATTGTGACGATAATCTCTTTCAAGAGATTGAGCCTGCTCTTCCCTTCATTCGTCACATATACTTTACATTCAAGATACGTGGAGCAATAGCAAAAGTTTGTCAAGGCAGCCACACACCTGCTCACCCCCCACTCCTGCACCCCCCACCGGCTCAGAGCGACACTTCAACTAGCCAACTACCAGCTGTCGGCCTGCCTGCATTCTGATTGGTTGGTCAAGATCACACCACTTCTGCTTCGCAACACGCACGCCCTCTATCCAAGTCAACGTTTAGGTTGTGCCACGACACCTTCCTCAAAATATCTTGTGCTCTAAAGCTGTGAACATCTAATTGATATTCCTCGGGTATCAAGTAGAGGTTCTTAGCTTGCGCTAATATTCCAGCACCATTTTATCACTTGTATTATATTTTTGTATTATTGTTAACGTAAACCAGTAACTATTCATTTTTATGTTAGTCTTTTTTCACTTGCTATACTTGCACTTTGCCAAGCCAAGAAATTGTCTTTATTTAAATTTGTTTTCTAGAGTAATTAAAGTTCATTGTTTATCTTTTGTGTTTTGTATGTCTTCCCCTACCTTACTACAGACTATCAGGCAAGCAGTCTCTTTTTTTATATGTGTATGTGACCAGGCATTGACATCTGCCATTGGAAGACTGCCGAACACCATACTCCAATACTTAACGCCACATATACTTGGGGGCCTGTCCTAGGAGTCTCACATATACTTGGGGGCCTGTCCTAGGAGCTTCACTCAGGTATTGGTAATTTGTGGTAAGCGTACTTGGCTTTAATTCCATTGCTTTCAATATTTTCACTAATCACTTTTATTATTCATATGGTGCTGTGTGTATTGTGCATTCCGGGAGTAGCATATGGTGAGTGTGAGACAACTTTGGACTACGTGGTGACTGTAGGCCGCAGTCATACTCTTAATTGGTCGTCTCTCCCTCCGTGTTATTACCCGTGCTTACCACCTTTTGTCCCTAGGATATTTCTCATATTTTCGGCAGATCATCAAATAGGTACCTTGGTACTGTGGTCTGTCTCCGGGTCAATAGCACCTAATTTCTGCAATCCGAATCTAGGAGGATAAAGAGGGCCATAGTTCCTCTCGCACAGACTTTTATTGACGAGTTGGGACCTCGCCAATAGCTCTCGTCACCAGTTGACACTCGCACCCCTACTCGTCGGTCAGAAAGATGATATTTATTTAGGTAGGGAATTAGCTTTTTTTTCAGAGCACAAAGTTCGCTAATTCTGTAAGTATCATATTTAATTTCAGTGGGAAAAACTTGCTTATGTTCTATAGTGACTCGGCAAGGTATGCCTACATTCTTGGACTACCTAATTTACTTTTGAAACCATTAAATGTTTCATTTGTTTTATAAACTCAGTTTCAACTAATTAGTAGGATTTTCTTGCCCTTATCCTCCCACAGTGAGTACCGGGTACAAGATTTCCTGCGACCTTAATCATTTACCATCTTGAATTAACTTTAATTGTTAACAATTCCACAGGATAGGTACCAGTTGCCACGTTTTCCTGTTTCTGACATTCACCATATCAACACAGTATATTCGTGTCACATTCATTTGCTAATTTCACCATGTTTCGTATCCAAGCTTTCCTTTCAAATCCAGCAGGTGAAAAAGAGAACTTAAGTCGTGCCAAGAGGACTGAATTGATAACTCTTGCACATGAGTATCGCCTAGATGTTCCCCATGGAGCCAACAAGCATGAACTACATAATCTCCTATTAGACCACTTTTTAGATGAAGGGATAATAGACTCTGACACTCACGAACATTACACTATTTCAGATAAGCATGATCTGACGGCAATGAAACTCAAACTTGAACTTGCTAAAATCGAGCGGGAGCAACAAAAGGAAGCAGCTGCCATCAGGAAGGAAGAACAAGAAAGAGAAATCCGCCTCAAGGAGCGTGAGGCGGCCCTGGCAAAGGAAGCAGCTGCCATCAGGAAAGAAGAAAGAGAGAGAGAGGCCCTCTTCCTCCAAGGACAGCAAGAACGTGAGCTGGCCCTCAAACAACGTCACCTGGAGGTGCAACGCGAACATGAAAAACAACAAGCGGATCTGGCTCTAGAATGTCGTCAAAAAGAAATCACGTTTGAAAAGCAACGCCAGCAAGCCATAGCCAGTCTTCCTCCAAGCTTCAATGTCTCTCATGCAAGTAAGTTAATGCCGCCGTTCATAGAGTCAGAGGTAGATGTCTACTTTACAACCTTTGAGACCCTTGCTAATCAGCTCAGCTGGCCTGTCGACCAATGGGCTACCCTTCTCCGAGTACATCATACAGGTAGAGCGGCAGTCACACTCAGCACTTTGGCTTCTGAGAATGACTACCCAACCCTGAAGCAAGCTGTGTTGGACGCCTACCTTCTCTCCACCGAAAGCTACCGACGGAAATTCCGTGACAACATAAAGGCAAGTACCACCACCTTCTTAGAATTTGCTAACACCAAACGGAGATATTTTATGAAATGGCTGGAGGCAGCACATGTCTCTACTTTTCCAGAACTCGTCAACCTTATGCTAGTTGAAGAATTCCTGAGGCGTGTACCTCCTCCTGTCCGTCTATACTTAGCAGATATGGAAGAGACCGAACTAGTGAAATGTGCGAAGTCGGCTGACACTTACAGCCTCATCCACCGGCTGACACCAGAACCACCTACCAGTAAGAAGTCTTGGTACAGTTACAAGAAAGTAAGCCCAGATCAAGGTACCTCGCAACTATACTGTAAGTATTGTAGACTCTATGGACATACCATAGAAAAATGTTGTAAGTCTACATAAAAAGGTAACACTGAATCCACCAAGCCCAAACAGACTCCTCCTAAGTCCGGTAAGCCTGTAATGAATGTTGGTGTTCATGTTAATGATCTTTCTCTCTTCAGCAAGCATCTGTAACCTGGAACTATCACTACCAACGGTTAAGATTCTGAGGGACGTTTTGGACTTAAGATCTTGAAGGACACAGCGGCTCTTCAATCAATAGTCCTGAAATCATCTGTGCCCGACGTCGCCTACACAGGAGAGACTGTCTTCATCACTGACCTCACTGCTACTACTCCTTATCCTCTCGCCAGAGTCCACCTGGATTGTCCCTTCGTGACCGGTGAAGTCCAAGTCGCCGTCAGGGAAAAGCCTTTTCCCAGGCCTGGAGTGCAACTTCTCCTGGGCAACGACTTGGCAGAAGACCTGCAACCAACCAACCTGATCGTCAAGGACAAACCCCAGGTGTGTACCTCTGTTATGGATAATCCGATTTTTAAGCATGTTCCAGCAAAGGTTCAAGAGAGTGATCAAGTTTCTCCTCCTGTTTTGGTGACCACCCGTGCACAAGCTGCACGACCGCAACCAGCTGACTCTACTACTACCGCTGTCCCTCAAGACCCTTTGAAACTACCCCCAAATCTCACCGCTTTGGAGTTCCGTAAGTTACAGAGGGAGGATCTTACCTTGACACCATTATTCTTTCAGGCTGAGACTCAATCCGACAGTATTCCTGGGTTCTTCCTAGAGAACGAGTTGCTCTATCGCAGATACCGACCCAGTAAACTGAAGGAGGAGGACGATTGGGCCAACATTGAACAACTAGTGATTCCTACCAGCCTGCGGCCCACTATTCTACGCCTGGCCCACGGAGCTCTATCACACTACGGATTTAACAAGACTTACCATGGGATTCGACAAGACTACTACTGGCCAGGTATGGTTAATGATGTCAAACAATGCACCAAAAATTGTAATGTGTGTCAGAAAGCAGGTAAACCGAATGTTTCTATCCCCAGAGCAACACTGACACCCATCCAGGTGCCTGTGGAACCTTTCCACAGACTTATTATTGACTGTGTTGGTCCTATACCTCGGACTAGTTCCGGCAACGCCTATATCTTAACCATCCTGTGTCCTACCACCAGATTCCCCATAGCAGTTCCAGTAAAGAACATTTCTGCTGCTACAGTGGTGAAGAATTTGCTGAAGATCTTCACCCAGTATGGATTTCCAAGGGAGATTCAGAGTGACTGTGGCACCAACTTCACCAGTGATCTCTTCAAACGGACAATGGAGGAATTCAACATCAAACAGGTACTGTCCAGCCCCTATCATCCTGCTTCACAGGGTTCTCTTGAGCGTAGTCATCAGACTATCAAAGCACTCCTAAAAAAGTTTTGTAATGAGACCTCAAAGGATTGGGATAAGCAACTTGATCTCATCATGTGTATTTTCAGAAGTCTTCCTAATGAGTCACTAGGAGTATCTCCTTATGAGATGCTCTACGGACGTAAGTGCCGTACTCCTCTCAAGGCTTTCAAGGACTCTCTATGTGATGCCCCCGTCAGTGAGCATCAGAATGTGCCCCAGTTTCTTCAAAACCTCCAACACATTCTCGAGAGGGTGCATTCCTTTGCCAGAAATAACTTGCTGAAAGCCCAAGAGAGGATGAAGACTCATTACGACCAGCACAGCCAAGTAAGGAAATTTAAACAGGGAGACTTCGTTCTAGCTTATTTCCCTATCCCAGGTTCTCCTTTACAGAACAGGTTTTCAGGACCCTACCGTGTCAAGGAGTGCAGGAATAATCACAACTACGTTCTCGAGACCCCCGATAGGAGGCGGAAGACCCAGTTGTGCCACGTCAACCTGCTGAAGTCATATAATGGTACTCCTCCCACTGTGCTAATCAACTATTCCACCTTTACAGCTCCATACAGCCACAGTGAGACCTTCCCTGCTTCTCCTCCCGAAAGCACTGACACTCAGGCAGCGCTTTCCAACTCGGAAATCCTTACTGATATCCATAATTACTTTCAGAACGATAATAGTGCTTCACTCATCAAACTCAAATTCCTCCTCTGTTCTAATCCTATTGTCGCCTCGCCAGATATCACGAAGCCTTTCATCCTCCATGTCGACGCCAGTGGTACCAGCATCGGGGGTGTCCTAATGCAGCAACGAGGCGAGGAGGTTCTACCTGTCAGCTACTACAGCTACAAGTTGAAGGCACACCAGAAAAACTACAGCACTATAGAGAAGGAAATCCTATCCATCGTCCTGACCTTGCAACACTTTGCACCATACCTGCAAGGTGCTCGGTCCACCACCATCTACTCGGACCACAATCCTCTACGCTTCCTACATCAAGCCCAATTCAATAACCAACGTTTGCTGCGATGGGCTTTATATTTACAAGGCTTCAATCTGAAAATCTGTTACATCAAAGGGCCTGATAACATCATCGCCGACGCCCTCTCCAGAGTTCATGAGGTAGAGGCAGCTCCACCTACCACTCTACCTCCCGAGAACGTGACTTCTTCCGAAACCACAGGCTTCGGGGGAGAGTTGTGACGATAATCTCTTTCAAGAGATTGAGCCTGCTCTTCCCTTCATTCGTCACATATCCTCTACATTCAAGATACGTGCAGCAATAGCAAAAGTTTGTCAAGGCAGTCACACACCTGCTCACCCCCCACTCCTGCACCCCTCACCGGCTCAGCGCGACACTTCAACTAGCCAACAACCAGCTGTCGGCCTGCCTGCATTCTGATTGGTTGGTCAAGATCACACCACTTCTGCTTCACAACGCAACTGGTATGTACAGGGACGCCTTAAACCACTTGACCATCACGACCGGACATAAGGAAGTGATAGCCGAGGCTGATGTCTGGTCGTGATGGTCAAGTGTTTAAGGCGTCCCTGTACATACCAGTTGCATTGCTCCTGGGGTATGGGTTCGAGTCACTTCTGGGTGTGAGTTTTCAGTTGTATCTAGTCCTGGGGGACCATTCAGGCTTATATATATATATATATATATATATATATTATATATATATATATATATATATATAATATATAGATATATATATATATATATATTATATATATATATAGGCTGCCACTCCCTATCACATGACCAATATAACGCACTTTACCTTTAGCAAAGTTGGATTTGCCCAGTTGATGGTGAGGCGGGCCGGCTGTCAGGAGCTTGGCGAACAATCGTTGCAGCTGAAGCAGTGTTCGTCCCAGGTGTTGGTGTTGCTAACAACGATATCATCCAAGTAGGCATAGGTGTTATCTGAGCCATGGATGACGCGTGTGACAGCTCGCTGGAAGGTGGCCGGGGCATTACATAGTCCAAAGGGAAGGCGTTCGTATCTTGCGGTTTCGGCACCAAGATGCATGGTGAGGCCCAGGGAGACTCACAAGGGGTGGCCTGCCCATGATCCAGGAGATACTGTACCTCAGACGCATAACTTCCTTTTTGCTCGGGTTGATTCGGTAGAAAGGTTGACGAATCGGCCGGGTGTCAGGGAGCAGCTGTATGTCGTGCTGAACCACATTACACTCTTGCACTTTGTGGATCATCGCTGAACAGCTTCTGAGTTACCTTGAGATTTGATGAGAGGTGCACTATTATTGTCCTGCAAATAGGTATGAAGATCAGTTAGGATTTCTGAGTTGGAAAACACTGACTCAGTGTTAGTGCTTTCGGGAGGAGAAGCAGGGAAGCTCTCACTGTGGAGGTATGGACCTTTAAAGGTGGAGAAAGATACCAGCATAGGGGAGAAAGGTGGGGAGGAGTACCGTTATACTGCTTCAGGAGGTTGACGTGGCACAACTGGTTCTTCCGCCGCCTATCTGGAGTCTCAAGAACGTAGTTGTGGTTGTTTCTGCACTCCTTGATGCGGGTAGGGTCCTGAAAACTGTTTTGCAATGGAGAACCTGGGATAGGAAAATATGCCAACACGAATTCTCCTGGTTTAATTTCCTTATTTTGCTGCTTTGGTCGTAATGAGTCTTCATCCTCTCCTGAGCTTTCAATAGATTGTCATTAGCAAATTTACGTACTCTCTCTAGAATGTGTTGTAAGTTTTGAAGAAACTGGGCACATTCTGAGGGTCACTGAAGGTGGCATTATGTAGAGAGTCTTTAAAAGCTTTGAGAGGAGTTCGGCACTTACGTCCGTAGAGCATCTCATAAGGAGATACTTCTAGAGACTCATTGGGGAGACTTCTGAAAATGCACATAATGAGGTCAAGTTGTTTATCCCAATCCTTCGAGGTCTCATTGCAAAATTTCTTTAGGAGTGCTTTAATAGTCTGATGACTACGCTCAAGAGAACCCTGTGAAGCAGGATGATAGGGGCTGGACAATACCTGTGTGATGTTGAACTCTCCAGTGTCTTCTTGAAGAGATCACTGGTGAAGTGGTGCCACAGTCACTTTGAACCTCTCTTGGAAATCCATACTGGGTGAAGATCTTCAATAGGTGTTTCACCACAGTAGCAGCCGTAATGTTCTTTACTGGAAATGCTATGGGGAATCTGGTGGTAGGACACAGGATGGTTAATATATAGGCGTTGCCAGAACTGGTCCGGGTAAACGACCAACAGTAGTCTATGATGAGTCTGTGGAAGGGTTCCGCAGGCACCTGGATAGGAGTCAATGGAGCTCTGGGAATAGAGATGTTAGGTTTACCTGCCACTGACATGTATGACACTGTGTACGTACTGTTTTACCTCTTTAACCATACCTGGCCAGTAGTAGTCTTGTCGGATTCCGTGGTAGGTTTTGTTAAAACCATAGTGAGAAAGGACTCCGTGGGCCAGGTGTAGAATATTGGGCCGTAGGCTGGTGGGAATCACTAGTTGTTCGACATTGGCCCAATCGTCATCCTCCTTCAGCTTACTGGGTCTATATCTGCGTAGAGCAACTCGTTCTCTAGGAAGAACCCAGGGATACTGTCAGGTTGAGTCTCAGCCTGGAAGAATAATGGTGTTAATGAAAGATCTTCCCTCTGTAACTTACGGAACTCCAAACTAGTAAGATTCGGTGGTAGATTCTGAGGGTCTTGAGGGACAGAGGTAGCAGTAGAGTCAGCTGGTTGCGGTCGTGCAGCTAGTGCACGGGTGTTCACCAAAACCGGAGGAGAAACTTCATCACTTTCTTGAACCTCTGCTGGAACATACTCAAAGATGGGATTATCCATTACAGAGGTACACACCTGGGGTTTGTCCACGATGATCAGGTTGGCTGGTTGCAGATCTTCTGCCAAGTCGTTGCCTAGGAGAAGTTGCACTCCAGGCATGGAAAAGGCTTTTCCTGATGGCAACTTGGACTTCACGGTCACGAAGGGACAATCCAGGTGGACTCTGGCGAGTGGTACGGAGGTCATGTGATGAGGATGGTTTCCCTCGGTGTAGGTGATATTAGGTACAGCTGATTTCAATATTATGGACTGAAGAGCTGCTGTGTCCCTCAAGATCTTCAATTTGAAACGTCCCTCCGATCTGTACCTTTGGTAGAGACAGTTCCAGGATACAGGTGTTTACTGAAGAGAGAAAGATTATTAACAGGACACCAACATTCATCACAGGCTTACCGAACTTAGGAGGAGTCTGTTTGGGTTTAGTAGATTCATTGCCTTTGTATTGAGACTTCCCACATTTACCTATGGTATGCCATAGAGTTTGCAATACTTACAATACAATTGTGAGTTCACTTGATCTGTATTTACTTTATCGTAACTGTACCAAGACTTCTTACTGGAAGTTGGTTCTGGGTTAGCCAGTGGATGAGGCTGTAGGTGTCAGCCGACTTTGCACATTTGATGTAGTCGGTTTCTTCTTATCTGCTAAATATACGGACGGGAGGAGGTACACGCCTCAAGAATTCTTCAACTAGCATGAGGTTGACGAGTTCTGCAAATGTAGAGACATGTGCTGCTTCCAGCCATTTCATGAAATATCTTTTCTTTTATTGGAAAATTCTAGAAAGGTGTTGGTACTCCGTTTAGATAATCACGGAATTTTCGTCGGTAGCTTTCGGTGGAGAGAAGGTAGGCGTCCAAAACTCCTTGATTCAGGGTCTGGTAGTCATTCTCAGATGCTAAGGTACTGAGAGTAACTGCAGCTCTACCTGTGAGATGCACTCTGAGTAGGGTAGACCATTGGTCTGCAGGCCAGCTAAGTTTATTAGCTAGGGTCTCAAAAGTGGTAAAAGAGACGTCGATCTCTGTCTCAACGAATGGTGGCATTAACTTACTTGCATGGGAGACATTGAAACTTATGGGAAGACTAGCTGTAGCTTGTTGGCGCTTAGTGTGGTGTGTAGTTTCCACACGAGTTCTTGTCGACGATATTCCTAGAGCACTATCAGCTTGCTTCTTGTCATGCTCGCGCTGCATCTCCAGGAGACGTGGTTTGCTTCAAGCTGTACTCGCTCACGCTCACGGAATAGTGCAGTCTCACATTCTTTGAGGGCGGTCTCTCGTTCTTGTTCTTCTTTGAGTAGGGCGGCCTCTCGTTCCTTGAGCTGGAGATTCTTTCGCCAGGGCCGTCTCTCGTTCTTGTTCTTCATTCCTTATGGCGGCCTCTTGTTACTTGAGTTCGGCCTCTCGTTCCTTGAGGTCGGCCTCTCGTTCCTGTTGTTCTTTGAGTAGGGCTGCCTCTTCTTTCTTGAGCTGGAGAGCTTCCTTTTGTTGTTCTCGCTCTATTTTTGCAAGTTTGAGCTTCAATTTCATCGCTACCAGACCAGTTTATCTGCAATAGAATAATTTTCGGAGTTTCAGAGTCGATTTTCCCTTCTTCTAAGAGGCAATCCAAGAGTATGTTGTGTAAGTCACTTGTTGCCTCCAGGGGAACATCTAGTTGATACTCGTGTGCAAGAGCTTGTAATCGGTCCTCTTGGCACGACTTAAGATCCCTATTTCACCTGCTGGATCGGTACGGAAAGCTTGGAGACGAAACATTGTGAAAAATAGCAAATAAATGTTCAACGAATATACTTTTATGGTAAATGTCAGAACAGGATAACGTGGCAACTGGTACCTATCCTGTGGAATTGTTAACAATTAACGTTAATGATTAGTCAATCAAAATCGCAGGAAATCTTGTACCCGGTACTCAATGTAAGAGAATAGGGCAAGAAAATCCTACTAAATAAACGAAACCGAGTATCTAAAAAAATGAAACATTTAATTGCTTCAAAAGTGAACAAGGTAGTCCAAGAATGTAGGCATACCTTGCCGAGTTTCTATAGGACATAAGCAAGGGGTTCCCACTAAATTAAATATGATACTTACAGAATTAGCGAACTTTGTGCTCTGTAAAAAGAAAGCTAATTCCCTACCTAATAAATATTATCATCTCTGAACGACGTGTAGGGGTGCGATTGACAACTGGTGACGAGAACTGCTGCTGAGGTCCCAACTCAGCAACGAAGTCCGTGCTAGAGGAACTATTGCCCTCTTTATCCTCCTTCGGTTGGATTGCAGAAGATTGGGTGCTTTGACCGAAGACAAACCAAAGTACCAGGGTACCACAATGGTGATCTGTCTGAGTGAGAAATATTTGGGACAAAAGGTGGTAAACACGAGTAATAACATGGAGAGAGGGATGACCAATTAAGAGAATGACTGCGGCCTACAGTCACCACGTAATCCAAAGTTATTCAACACTCACCATATGCTACTCTCAGAATGTGCAATACACACAGCACCATATAAGTATGAAAAGTAATAAAATATTGAAAGGAACTGTATCAAAGCCAAGTACACTTACCACAAATTGATGTTCTAGTAATAGTACCTGAGTGAAGCTCCCGGACAGGCCCCCATGAAATGTGACAGAAAATGTAGGAGTATGGATGTTCGGCAGTCTTCCTAATGGCTGGTGTCAATGCCTGTCACATTTACGAAAAAAAGAGGACTGCTTGGCTGTTGTCTGTGGTAAAAGTAAGGGAAGACACGCAAAACACAAAGTATGAACAATGAAACTTTAATTAATATTGAAAACAAAGCAAAAATAAAGACAATCCCTTGGCTATGTACAGTGCTCAAACAAGTCAAAACTATATAACATAAATGAATAATAGTGATGAAGTTACTCTACAATAATATAAATGCAAAATGACAAATAAGAGGTGCTGAGAATATGAGCGCTAGCTTAGAACCTCCACCGATAAACAGGATATATCAGTTAGTTGTTCACAGCTAAGAGCACAAGAATATTCTGACTATGATGGCTGGATCAGGCCCAGACATCGACTCAGGTAGATGGCGCTGAGGTGCAGGGTGCAGGGGAGAGTCACCACCAATCAGGAGCAGGCAGGCTGGGAAGGGTTGTTTGCTGGTTGACGACGGGTGGCAGCCGGCATGGAGGGAGTGGAGTAGGGGGTTTAGGATACGTTTTGCCTCCTGGTCAAAACGTTTTGCGCTACTGGTAGACGTATCTTGAATGTAGCATCTTATTCTAGTAGATGTGTAAGTAACTTTATGTAGGGAAGAGCAGGCTCAATCTCTTTTGAAAGTGATTATCGTCACATCTCTCCCCTGAAGCCTGCTCTTACTGGGTCAAGTTACTTCTTCTGATGGTAGAGCGGTAGATGGAGCTGCCTCTACCTCATACTCTGGAGAGGGCGTCTGCTATGATGTTGTCAGAACCCTTGATGTAGACGATCTCCAGGTTGAAGTTCTGCAGATATAAAGCCCATCGTAGAAGTCGTTGATTGTTGAATTGGGCTTGCTGCAAGAAGCACAGGGGAATGTGGGTCCGAGTAGATGGTGGTAGACCGAGCACCTTGTTGGCATGGTGCAAAGTGTTTGTAACTTCAGGATGATGGAGAGTAGCTCCTTTTCGATAGTGCTGTAATTCTTCTGGTGTGGTTTTAATTTGTAGCTGTAGTAGCTAACAGGTAGAACCTCCTCGCCTCGTTGTTGCATCAGGACACCCCCGATGCCGGTACCACTGGCGTCGACATGGAAGATGAAAGGCTTTATGATTCTTGCGAGACGAGAATAGATTAGAACAGAGCAGAGATTTATGTTGTTCAAATGCAATGGTTTGCTGAATGGTCCATGATACCGTTGCTTAGGGTTGGTTAAAGTGATCAATGTGTCGCTACCGTACAAAAATTCTTCACAAACCTACGGTAGTAGGGGCAAGACCAAGGAAGCACAGGAGCTGCTTCCTGGTGGTAGGCTGTGGGTAATGCTGGATGGCTTGAGTGTGTATGTTTAACGGAGCTAGGCTGCCACTCCCTATCACATGACCAATATAACGCACTTTACCTTTAGCAAGTTGGATTTGCCCAAGTTGATGGTGAGGCCGGCTGTCAGGAGCTTGGCGAACAATCGTTGCAGCTGAAGCAGATGTTCGTCCCAGGTGTTGGTTGCTACAACCGATATCATCCAAGTAGGCATAGGTGTTATCTGAGCCATGGATGACGCGGTTGACAGCTCGCTGGAAGGTGGCCGGGGCATTACATAGTCCAAAGGGAAGGCGTTCGTATCTTGCGGTTTCGGCACCAAGATGCATGGTGAGGCCCAGGGAGACTCACAGGGGTGGCCTGCCCATGATCCAGGAGATACTGTACCTCCAGCACGCATAACTTCCTTTTTGCTCGGGTTGATTCGGTAGAAAGGTTGACGAATCGGCCGGGTGTCAGGGAGCAGCTGTATGTCGTGCTGAACCACATTACACTCTTGCACTCTTGTGGATCATCGCTGAACAGCTTCTGATGTACCTTGAAGATTTTGATGAGAGGTGCACTATTATTGTCCTGCAAATAGGTAGAAGATCAGTTAGGATTTCTGAGTTGGAAAACACTGACTCAGTGTTAGTGCTTTCGGGAGGAGAAGCAGGGAAGCTCTCACTGTGGAGGTATGGACCTTTAAAGGTGGAGAAAGATACCAGCAGAGTGGGAGGAGTACCGTTATACTGATTCAGGAGGTTGACGTGGCACAACTGGGTCTTCCGCCGCCTATCTGGAGTCTCAAGAACGTAGTTGTGGTTGTTTCTGCACTCCTTGATGCGGTAGGGTCCTGAAAACCTGTTTTGCAATGGAGAACCTGGGATAGGAAAATATGCCAACACGAACTCCTGGTTTAAATTTCCTTATTTTGCTGCTTTGGTCGTAATGAGTCTTCATCCTCTCCTGAGCTTTCAATAGATTGTCATTAGCAAATTTATGTACTCTCTCTAGAATGTGTTGTAAGTTTTGAAGAAACTGGGCACATTCTGAGGGTCCTGAAGGTGGCATTATGTAGAGAGTCTTTAAAAGCTTTGAGAGGAGTTCGGCACTTACGTCCGTAGAGCATCTCATAAAGAGATACTTCTAGAGACTCATTGGGGAGACTTCTGAAAATGCACATAATGAGGTCAAGTTGTTTATCCCAATCCTTCGAGGTCTCATTGCAAAATTTCTTTAGGAGTGCTTTAATATTTGATGACTACGCTCAGAGAACCCTGTGTGAAGCAGGATGATAGGGGCTGGACAATACCTGTGTGATGTTGAACTCCTCCAGTGTCTTCTTGAAGAGATCACTGGTGAAGTTGGTGCCACAGTCACTTTGAACCTCTCTTGGAAATCTATACTGGGTGAAGATCTTCAATAGGTGTTTCACCACAGTAGCAGCCGTAATGTTCTTTACTGGAAATGCTATGGGGCTTCTGGTGGTAGGACACAGGATGGTTAATATATAGGCGTTGCCAGAACTGGTCCGGGTAAACGACCAACACAGTCTATGATGAGTCTGTGGAAGGGTTCTGCAGGCACCTGGATAGGAGTCAATGGAGCTCTGGGAATAGAGATGTTAGGTTTACCTGCCAACTGACATGTATGACACTGCTGTACGTACTGTTTTACCTCTTTAACCATACCTGGCCAGTAGTAGTCTTGTCGGATTCCGTGGTAGGTTTTGTTAAAACCATAGTGAGAAAGGACTCCGTGGGCCAGGTGTAGAATATTGGGCCGTAGGCTGGTGGGAATCACTAGTTGTTCGACATTGGCCCAATCGTCATCCTCCTTCAGCTTACTGGTCTATATCTGCGGTAGAGCAACTCGTTCTCTAGGAAGAACCCGGGATACTGTCAGGTTGAGTCT
>WNGS01161597.1:85846-96178 GCA_020271785.1 Procambarus virginalis | reverse complement strand
ATGTGTTGCTCTTACATGCAAAAGATGACGCTGTTTTTCACAAAAACCCCTGTTTTACCGTCACTGGCTTTGGCACTCAATAGTAGGCTATAAAACCATTATGCGTATTTCGTACGTGGAACGTTGTGTCAAAATTTCAATAGCATATCGCTGTGTTAAGATGTGTATATCGGAATACATGTTGGTGTTGCCTCTTACGTCAAACAGATGGCGTGAGGTTTTGTTTAAAAAACAAAAGATGATTTTTACGCGACAGAGGGGTGGTCTCTATTTATATTAAGTCTATAAAAAACAACTGCTCCTGTCAGTATGCAACGTTTGGTCAAAATTTCAAAGCAATCGGTACAAGGGGTTTCGAACAGATAAGATTAGTCTCAACATGAAAAAACAAACGAGAACTACGCCGTGTTAGTCCACAAAAAAAGAAATAAAAATGTTTTTTCTCGGTCACATCGTGACCATCTATATTAACAAATATATTAAAAAACATGCTCGGTTTTTTTGAGCGAATGGAAAGTTGTGTCAAAATTTTAAATCAATCTGTTGAAGAGCTTTCGGAGATTAGCGATTTTGAATAGACGAACATTCATTTTTATTTATATAGATGGGGAAGAGTTTACAATACCCTAAAATGTTTTTGGATGCTCGTTCGACCAGCTAAAGCGTACGTTTCTATATCATGTCCCCAAAGCTAAACCAAAAATTAGAAAAATATGGTTGGACCTTATCGAGATTGGACTTGAAAAACTTTACCCGGTTTTTAAAGAAACTGTCTATCAATGATGGTGTTCAAATATGTACGATCCAATTCCAATTTGAATAAAAATTTTCTGATTCATGCACGGTTGTGTGTATTCAATTCGCTGCAGATTGTGATTCTGTGCACCTCTGGAACACCAGTAAGAAGTCTCTCTACAATTCTGGTTAGCTTTCCCAAATATTATCGTATAGAAACTAGCCAAACGCATTTTAGTGCATTGTGTCTACACACGAGTTTGTGTGACCACACTATTAACTGGGATGGAGCAAAAAGCATTAACAATTGTGTGATTTCGTGGAAAGGAGTTTGATTGAGTCTGCTCTAAACTGTCAGTGTCCAAATCTTATTAAATGTTTTCAGTTAATGTGTATGTACACATATTTCAAACCATTTTTTACAGTTAATTATACCACAACAAGTTTAATAGAAAAAAATATGTATAGGGATTAATATGTTCAATTTCAAATTTAGTCCAATCTATGGGGTGTTCATAAAAGCTTTATGCTTTCATCCTTATACTATGACGCATTTAAACACTGTTATTCTACTCCAGTAAATCTTTACTGGGCTCCTGGGGAAATCTCTTACCTGGGGGATTATGTGGTAATATTAGTGTTTGTAACCTATACCTCCCTTGTGTTATTGCTGGTCAGTCTGGTGATGAAACGGAGTAAAGCGGCCGAAACGAGTTCAACTTCCTTTCAATGCATTGGATTTTCGCACTACAAATGATCAGTGCTTCGTGTCGTTCTATTATATATTATATATTTATATATATATCTATTATTATAATATATATATATCTGTTATATATTTAGTCATATACTATATATATATATATCTAATATATGTCGGGGTTCCGGTTTGGGGTTTTGTGAATTCTCGCAACGGTAGAATTGATCCCGCCATGTGGCTGCTCTGACAATAACCCTTAATCACCGTCATTCCACGGGTCTTCCCTCGATCCACTATGCGCCACTGCACGCCCAGGAAAGTCCCCCCAGTCGATTTCACAACAGGCCTTAAGTTGTAAGATGATTGGAGACACAGATTGTTCCCTCAATTGTGTGCCCGCCCCGGCAAGAACTCTAACACAGCCGACTTTAAGGGTCGCCAACTGGTGTTTTAGGTGTCCAGTAACACAAAACAGTTGGTGATGGTAATTGTGTGGTTAAAAGCATGCTCAACTAGTGTTGGTATCAGACAAGAATAATTCTGTCCTCTATCTTACTCCTTACACAGCAGTCACAAGATTCTCTGGTAGGCGGTATATATCAAATACACAAAAGAGTTTGGATTTTACTTAAAAAACATCTGAGAAACATTGTGCATCAATATAACATACGGATCAAGTAATAAAAGATGCTCTCCCGGCAAAATACTCCGGAATACACCCAATGGTAACCACACGGAAACCCCTCGCCGTCACTTGTTCAAAGTAAGCTGGATCACCGGGCCCTTTAGCACCCTGTGAGAGAAGAATAGTACTTGTTTTCTCCCTGGCGCTCCTGTTTCTTTAACTCTTCGCGACAATGGCTTATTTACATCACGTGACCATAGCTATGATTCTAATTAGGACCGAAACACCACTTCACTGGTCTACAACATTTTAATATCTTTCACACTCACTCACAGAGATTCTACCGTATCCCCAAAGATTACACTATTATTAATAGTAATTACTGTGAATGCACTCACTTGCTCACTGTACTGTTTTAAATCTATACTTCCTCTTAAAGAGATTTCACTGGCAATCACTTCACAAATATGATATTATTCAGTCCAATGATGTTACATACGATAAGAATGACTGCTATATCTATACAGGATATATATTATATTAATCATGAGATCAATACACAGGCATTATATATATAGTCTGTGGTCATAGCCTAACACGAACTATTGGTTTATACAAAATTCTATCTAAAAATCACAGGACATAATTTATAGTAAGCGTTAAATATTTATTTAATCTTTGGTGCTGACACAACACACACATAGATGTGTATGTAAACTGATACTGTGGGTGCTCTGGGTAGCCTCACCGCATACTGTTCTCTCTGTGACTTAGATTCATGTGAGACTTGCTCACGACATAATATAAATCTTTCTGACACATATATCTTAAGCTAACTAAAGGGAAATTGTTCTCTTTTTTTCTCAAGGGTTACCTGTATGTCTAAACAACTACTTCACCTATCCTAGGAGGGCAGTTGGGTTGTAGCTCTGTTCGGCTCTCGCCTTGTCCACCCTCCAGAAACACAAGCAAACGTCATAGGATGTTCGCGTCTCGCAGCTTTCTGTACACAGCAGGTACGTGCCCCTTCCTCTACAGTCCGTCGCAGGGTCCTGGAGTTGCGGTTCTCCTGGACACAACTATCCCCAATTACGGCAGCCAGCCTACTTCTTGGCGGTCGTCGTACGTTCCCAATTAGTCCTTGTCACTGTTATCCCAGAGGAAAAATGCCTCTCGCCACTACGTTGTCACTGTGAAGTTATCAGATGTCCCAGACGAGGCCTGTTAAGATCCACACGAACAGTGCACTCGACTTCATGAGCACTTGAAGCTCACTTGTACACTTGTCCAATCCCCCGCGTCTAGGTATGTCATAGGTATTTTGGGAAGGACGTCCGACGTTTTTTGTCCCTGCTTGATCATAATGGTAACTGTAGGGTTCACTACCGTACGGTTAGCGGTTACTGTCAAACTTGACCAGGATCGTCGATCACACTTTCAACCAAGTTGATACGCTAAGAGCGGTCAATCTAGCTTCGCTCAACAGTAGAATGGCCCAGCCCACTAAACGTGTCTCCTATTATGGTGCACTTTTCAAGGACGTCGCACAGTCAATTGCTGCCTCCCACTTCTTGCAACGCACCTGTCCCAGAGCACTTGCTACTCAATATTCCCCCTGTCGCACTATCTGTGGCCTTCGAGTTAGCTTGCGATTCCCCCACACCTGGGTGCAGCGGAAGTACCTCACACAGAAGTGTGCGTGACTGACCAACCAGAGAGATGCTGTATAATTTTCACCGGAGCTCGGTAAAGTCCAGTCAACGGTCGGGACTAGTGACTGGATCCTGGGGCTAAGTCCTGTCACTCGTCTCGATACGTGATGCTGGATAAGATCTGACCTGGCGCGGTGATAGGCGCCGGCTAGCGCCTGAGGCTGTACTCCGCCTTTGGCCTATGTGACGTACACATTTTTCAAAGTAATGGATTTCATGGCTCACCAGCTGCCTACGTGCGCTCGACGGTGACAAATCTGGCAACACTGACGTCACATAGTTTTATGGGCGAGAGACCAGATGCATCCACGCGCCCTATGGCTAAATGGGCCTGATCCTAACGGGCCAACTATAGTCCACGAATATCGCGGCTAAATAGGCTATCCGTTCACATCGGAAATGCTCATCGGTACGGCTCGCAGCGAGAATACTATTCTCTCCTACAATACGGTCAACTGATGGGCCTGCAACGTAGAGGAACGCCTCGAGAAATAGGGTGGAGCATGACTCTTTACAGCAGCGTGGGAGAATTAGAGAGTGGGGGGGGGGAAAACACCGTCACATACCCCGCCCCTTAAAATAAGAGTAATGTCTGGTTAGTGCATGCGCGACAACGCCTCTGCGACTACGTTGTCCTTCCTTTTGATGTGTTTTATATCTAGCCAGTATCTCTGCAGCAGTAGAGCCCACCCTCGTAGTCTTGGGTTGAGTTCCTCATTTTGTGCAAAAAAGGTTAGAGGGTTATGATTTGTGAACACAAGAACAGGTCTCGCCCCTCCTCCAACGTACACGTCGAAATGCTTTAGGGCTATTACTAGCGCCAAAGCTTCCTTTTCAATGGTACTATGGAGCCTGCTGGTATTCTCAACAAACTTCTTAGAGTAGACAGCTACCGGCCTATGTACTTCACTCCTCTCTTGAGCCCACATGGCTCCTTATTCCGACGTCGCTGGCGATCCACGTACAGGAAAACAACCGGCGGAGAAGCTCTGCTCAGATACTAACCACTGGGGGCCTCCGTCAACAGATCCTCTTGTCTACTCTATATACTATTCTAATATATATAAGCTATATATACTATTATATATAATATATATTATTATATATCTATTATATATATATATATATATATATATATATATATAATATATATATATATATATTGTCGGGGTTCACGGTTCGTGGGTTAAAGCAACAGTAGTCTAGATCTCCTCTCGACGTGGTTGCTCTGACAATAACCCTTACTCATCGTCGTTCTACGGGTCTTCCCTCGATCCTCTAGGCGCCACTGCACGCCCTGGAGAGTACCCCCAGTCGATTTCACAACCGGCCTTAAGTTGTAAATGAGTGGAGACACAGATTGTTCCCTCAATCTGTGGCCCGCCCCGGCAAAGAACTATCACACAGCCTTCAAGGTCGCCAACTGGTGTTTTTAGGTGTCCAGTAACACTGCAGTGGTGTGGTGTAATTGTGGTAAAAGCAAGCTCAAATAGTGTGGTATCAGGCAAGTAATTAATTCTGTCACTCTATCTTACTTCCTACACAGTCACAAGATCTATGGAGGGGATGATATCAAACACCAAAGAGTTTTGGTATTTTACTTAAAAACAACGAGAAACATATGCATGAATAAACATATCAAGAGTCAAATACATCAGCTGCTTTCTCCTCAGCAAATAATCTGGAACGCACCAAATGGCAACACGCTCCCTCATTAACGTCACTTGTCAGAGTCAGCTGATTCCGGGCCCTAGTACCCGTGAGAAAGAATAGTACTTGTTTTCTTTAACTCTGGCGCTCCCGTTTCTTTAACTCTTCGCGAATGGCTATATTTATCATTCACGTGACATACTTATGATTCTAATAGGTCGCGATACACCACTTCACTGGTCTCACCATTAATATCTTATTCACACTGCACTCACAGAGATTATTCACCGTGCCCCAAAGATACACTATTCTTAATAATATTTACTGTGAATGCGCTCACTTGATCACTGTACTGTTCTTTAAACTATACTTCCTCTTAAAGAGATATCACTGGCAATCACTTCACATGTATGAGATTATTCAGTACACAGGCATGTACATAGATAAATCATTAATTAAATCACAGGCATATATATATATATATATATATATATATATATATATATATATATATATATAATATATATATAGATATATATATATATATATAAATCATGGAGATCAATACACAGGCATTTATATCAATAAATCATGGAGATCAATACACAGGCATTTATATCAATAAATCATGGAGATCAATACACAGACATTTATATAAATTCTGGGCTCATAGCCTAACACCGATGTCTGGTTCACTACTAATATATATATATAATCACAGGAAATGAATTATAGTCACAGTAAATTCCTTAATGAATCCTGGTGCTTGCACACACCCACACATAGATATATGTAAACGGATACTGTGAGCGCTCTGGGTAGCCTCACCACACACTGTGCTCTCTGTGACTTAGATTCAGGTGAGACTTGCTCACGACATATAAAATATTCTGACAAATATCTATAGCTAACTAAAGGGGAAATGGGAGGGTAACTGTAAACACCTACTTCACCTATCCTAGGATGACAGTTGGGTTGTAGCTCCTGGTCCAGGCTCTCGCCTTGTACACCCTCCAGAAACACAAGCCAACTTCCTAGGATGTTCGCGTCTCGCCGCTTTCTGTACACTGCAGGTCCGTGCTCCTCCTCCAGTACGTTGCAGGGTTGGAGTCGGTCTCCTGGCCGTCAACTTTCCTCCCAACTACGGCAGCCAGCCTACGTCTCGGCGGTCGTCGTACGTTTCCCAATTAGTCCTTGTCACTGTACTCCCAGAGGAACTGCCTCTCACCACTACGATGTCACTGTGAAGTTATCAGACGTCCCAGACGATACTGCTTAAGCTCCACACGCACAGCACCCGACTTCAGAGCACTTGAAGCTCACCTCACTGTCAATTCCCTCGTCGTCTAGGTATGTCACTAGGTATTTGGGAAGACTTCTCGACGTGCTTGCGTCCAACTGTTGACTCGTAGGGTTCCACGTAGGTAGGGTTACTGTCAAACTTGACAGGATCGTCGATCACACGCTCAACCTGGTTGACAAGGCGGTCAACCAGGTTCGCTCACGTAGAATGGCCCAGCCACTAAACTGTCTCCTATTCTGGTGAACTGTCAAGGACGTCGCACACGTCAATGCCCGGCCCACCTTGGCAACGCACCTGTCCTGGAGCACTTGCTGCTCAATATCCCGTCAATTCCTTATCTGACCCACACCTGGGTTGAAGGAAGACCTCACAGAGTGCGTGCTGACAACCGGAGACGCTTATATCCACCGGAGCTCGGTAATCCGTCACTTTGATAGGATGACCGGTCGCACGTCCTGCCTCTCGGACGCGTCGTGTGAGACTGATGGCGCGAAAGCGCCGCTACGGCTGGACTCCCTGCCTATGTGACGTCACATTTTCCAAAGTAGGTTTTCATTGGCTCCCAGTGCCACGTCGCTGACGGTGACCAATCTGGCGACACTGACGTCACACAGTTTTGGCGGGAGAACAGAAGAGCCAGCGCCATATTGGCTTCCTAAAGGGCCTATCCCACAGGCCAAAATACTATACTTTCACAAATTTCTCGGCTCAGCGAGAATACTATTCTCTCCAACATATGTTCAACTGATGCCTGCAACGTAGAGAATGCTCGGGAATAGTGGACATGACTCTTACAGCAGGCGTGGGAGAATTAGAAGGGGGGGAACACCGTCTCATACCCTCCCCTTAAAATAAGAGTCATGTCTGGTTAGTGCATGCGGGACAACGCATCTGCGACTACGTTGTCCTTTCCTTTGATGTGTTTTATATCTAGCCAGTACTCCTGCAGCAGTAGAGCCCACCTCGTTAGTCGTTGGTTGGAGTTCCTCATTTTGTGCAAAAAGGTTAGAGGTTATGATCTGTGAACACAAGAACCGGTCTTGCCCCTCCTCCCACGTACACGTCGAAATGTTTTAGGGCCATTACTAGCGCCAAAGCCTCTTTTTCAACGGTACTATAGGCCCACTGGTATTTCACAAACTTCTTAGAGTAGAATGCTTCCGGCCTATGCACTTCACTCCTCTCTTGAGCCAACATGGCTCCTATTCCGACGTCGCTGGCACCACGTACAGGATAAACCTGGCGGAAAAGTCTGGAGATACTAAGACTGGGCCTCCATCAACAATCTCTTGGTCTCCTCAAAAGACTCCTGGCAGGCCTCTCCCCATCTCCATCGCACATTCTTGGAAAGGAGCTCCGTCAAGGGATGTGCTACCGTGGAAAAATTTCTGCAAAATCCACGATAGTATCCTATCATCCCGAGGTATCTTAACAATTCTTTGCGCGTCTTGGGCACGGGGTATTCTTTAATGGCCAGCACTTTGTGATCTACCGGGGTCACTTCCCCTTGGCCGATCACGAAACCAAGGTACTCAAGGCGAGCTTTCCCAAACTCGCTTTTTGCTAAATTCACAGTCAAGTTTGCCTCCTCGAGCCTTCTGAACAACTCTCCGAGCCTTTCCAAGTGCGTTTTCCAATCATCGGCGTACACAACGATGTCGTCTATATATACTGTGCAGCCCTTGGCGCCCCTGAGCAACTCATTCATCATCCTTTGGAAACAGCTCCCACTGTTTTTCATTCCAAAAGGTAACACCTTATATTGGTACAGCCCATCCGGAGTCACAAAGGCCGATATTTTCCTGGCTGCGGGAGTCAAGGAGATTTGATAGTATCCCTTGAGCAGATCGACCTTGGATACGTACCTCGCACTGCCCACCTGGTCAATGCAATCACTCACCCTTGGCATAGGGTGGGAATCGGCCACAGTGATGGAGTTCACCTTCCTGTAGTCCGTGCAAAAGCGGAATGTTCCATCGCTTTTCTTTACTAGCAGGCATGGAGAACTCCACTCACTGTTACTGGGCTCCGAGGGTGTTCTCAAGGAGATACTCCACCTCCTTCCTCATTAGCTCTAGCTTCTCCGGGCTTACCCTGTACGCGCTTTGCTTGACGGGCCTGGCGTCCCTCACCTCCACCTCGTGCGTTACACTTCGGTGACGTCGGGGCACGTCGGTGAAGAGGGAGGCGTTCTCCATTAACAGGTTCGTCAGGTCCGCGCTTTGTTGCTCGTTCAGGTGTTGTAGCTTGTCCTGATCTTAGACAAACTCTCTGTATTGGTGAGACGGGTACCGTCCGCCCTGGACCATTCCCTTCCTCCTCCGGAAGCTCTTGGTCCACTTGCACACACAGGATCACCTTTTCCTGGGGTTCTTGAGTCGCCGTCCGGGTCCAGCTTGGCGGCTCCTCCTTCTTCAAGGAAGAAAGGTTTTAGGCGGTCGACATGGCACACCTGTTTCTTGCGGGGTTTATCCGGCTTACCAATCTCGTACGTCACAGGACCCAACCGCCGTAGCACATGGTACGGTCCTCGAACCGTGGCTCATTCACTCTGCTCTTACCCGGCAGTAAAATCATCACCTGGGACCCAGTTTGGAACTCCCTCGGCATAGCGCTTTTATCGTACCATTCTGACATCTTGCGCTGCGCTTCTTTTAGATGTCTGCCAGCCAGTTCCTTTGCTAAGGTGAGCCGCTCCCTAAACTTTAGAACGTACTCATTAACCGCTCCCACGGTCACCCCTGGTGTCCACTGTTCCTTCAGCATGGACAGAGGACTTCTCACCTCGTGTCCATATATCAGCTGGAAAGGTGAGAAACCTAGTGACTCCACCACTGCGCAACGGATGGCAAATAACGCAGGGTATACTGCTTCGTCCCACTCAGCTCCCTGCTCAGCGCAGAACACCCTCAGAATCGTCTTCAAAGTGGAGTGGAACCTTTCGATAGCCCCCTGCGACTGTGGTCGGTAGGGCGACGACCGAATCTGTGTCACTCCCCAGCTTGTCATCGTTTGCCTGAACCACTTGGACTGGAAAATGCTTCCACAGTCCGTTTGAATTTCTTTGGGCATTCCTACCCAAGAGAAAAATCGTATTAGCTGCCGGCTATTCCTTTGACGTCAACGCCGCATCGGGACAGCTTCCGGAAATCTGGTTGACGCACACATTATTGTCATTAGGTAGGTATTCCCTCTCTTTGTCCTGTGGCAACGGTCCTACTCCGTCGACCAACAGACGCTCGAATGCAGGCCCAAACGCTGGAACAGGGACTAACGGGGCCTTTGGTATCGCAGACTGGCTCTTCCCCGCCCTCTGGCACGGTAAGCACGTCTTACATAAACGCCTCACGTCGGCGTCCATACCTGGCCAGTAGAAATGATCCCTGATCCTATGCAACATTTTGGTCACCCCAGGTGACCCGCAGAGTCAACAGAGTGTGACAGATCCAACACTGTCGCTCTGCACTGGGCCGGCAAACACTACCTGCTGTCTTGTACTTAGAGATGCCTCTCCGGCCTCTATCCTCCAGGTCTCCACTGCCTCATTTAGTATGCCTTTATGCCTGTAAAAGTGAGTGGGCTTATCAGGACCATCACGTCCTTCATT